>KK502815.1:161982-212418 GCA_000688735.1 Glossina austeni
GTCAAAAGTCTCAGATGTATAAAAAAAGAGGTCAATAGTTTTCGAAATTTAATATATTTTCAAGACTTGTAACGGATATCTGTATTAAAGTTCGTTTAAATCGCTAATGCGACGACAAGCAGCAAAAAGTTATTTGATGTTTATTTGCATAGTTTTTTTATTTATATTTTTATACCCATCATCGAAGGATGAGAGGTATATTCATATTGTTAAAACGTTTGCGACAACGAGAAGAAAGCTTCATAGAACCCACAAAGTGTGTATATTTATGATGTCCGTCTACCTGTCTATTCGTCTCCCGTGTAGTGGCTGTTTTAAACTCTTAGCGCCTTCAAATTTGTCTGAAACGTTGAAAGTTCTTGCACGGAGATTAGCACTAAAAAGGAGCTAAATTTCTTCGAAGGACATGCCTTCAACACTGTGTAAACTAAGAAGAGCTCGATTTTTCAAACGAAATAAATGTTTTTTTTTTCTTGTTTATATGTATATACCGTAAACTATCTACAAAGCTTTGAAGGCATATTATAGGAGCAATTCTTTAGTGCTTTTACGAAAATGGGAAAATTGACCACACCTACCCAATATTATAGTATATCAAAATTTAAGTCTTTTGTCAAAACATTTAGAATACCCATAGAGTAGACCTATTCTTGGCCAATTTCATATTTGGAATGCACCTAACCATGTCTGTGTGTCCATCTGTCCGCCTGCTTAACTGTGTGGCAACTGTGGTAAACATTCCCCCGTTTGCAAAAATGTATATATCGCCTACAAATTTGCAAAACAATTCGAGAATGACGAAAACGATTTACAGGACACCCTTATGAAGGCCACAAGCCTGTGAAGCAACAACTGTGAATATCTTTGCCTTCTGTGTTATTTGCTCGTTGGTCCTCAACTACAACAGATGCACAATATAAATTTTAAATTTTCTTTTAAAAAATAGAAAACAATTAACCACGCCTACCCAATATTAAAGGCATAAAAATTTAATTTTTCCCTTTCTTTTTATTATTTTTTTAAGATAACGATGATGGGTACAAAAAGGCTCGATTATAACCGAATATAATTTTTTTGTTTGATATTTTTAAGTTTTTATTTTATTATATTTTTTATTTTCGGATTTTTTTTAATATTTTTATTTCCTCTTTTTGTGATACTGTTATTTATCCTCTCTCTCTTTATATACATATATATATAGAGGGAGAGGATATTTTATGCATTTTTTATACAATTTTCATTTATATTTATTTTACTTAATTTTGATGGCAAACGCTTGAGTTATTTTAACCGATTTTGCCGACTTTTATTACAATCAATATTTTCTTTGAACATCGTATCACGCTTAGTAATGCGAATTTTCTTGTAATCGATGTAAGCATTTATTAGATTTTCATTTACGAGATCGATTATGATTTTGATTAAAGTGGCAAAAGGACAGCATGACGGCTTTTCAAACGAATAATAGGCAAGTGAGAGGCACATTCAGTCTTGTATCATAGTTGTATTGAATTAAAATTCGAGGCAAATTTTCTCAGGAATTCTCATACGTTCGGCATCACATGACCTTTAGTGCATCTGCTTATTAAGCTCATGTAGCCGTCCCTTCTACCTTGACCAATCTATGCATCAAATTGAATCAAATTTGGAAGAAACAAAGTTATTCAACAATTCTTTTAAATCTCTCTTCAAGAATACTCCCCTCATCATGCTAGCGTAATAGTATCACCAATAGCGAAGCATATTTTCTGTCTGCATATCAATCATTTTGTGAAAGAGACTTCAGACTATTGTCTATTCGACATTATCTCTTCAGTTAGAAGTGATTTTCATAAACATTTGATTGGTGCGTTGTATTACATAACAAGCACAAGCAATTTATTCAGTCACGACCAACCATTAGATACCCTACATAACTCCACAGTTGTATATATGAAAAACTTTTCAAAATAATGTTTCATACTGGAAGTGGTTGGAAAATTGGTTCGATTCGAAACACTGTTAATGATATTCCTCCACATCACTGTAGCAAATTTAATCAAAATGTCTTGAAAGTATCCGTGTTGTTGGTTGAATACTAGGAAGGAAGCCGAAAAGGACGGAGGGACAGACAAACTTAAGTCGACTTAGAAATTGTTTTTGACTACATTTATCGCAGGTCTTTCTGAGTGTCGCATACATCCGCACTTAATCTAATAGACCCTTGTATCACAACAAGTGGTATGCATAACATAACAGTTTTACAGCCAGTTCTAAAAAAAAAAGGCCCAAAGCGCAGTTACGTTTGACTTAAATATCTTTCCTGGATGATGGTTAGTTCGAAAAGGCCTTTTTTTGCTAGATCAGTCCAAGAAAGAATCGCACCTTTTACTCTTTACAAGTTTGCCAAATGATGCGGAAAACCGATAATTCGATATCATAATCAATCGTTAACACAAGAAACTTTTTGAGTTTTAATATCTTGGCAGAATCATTGAAAGTGTTCGAATCATTCTCAGCCCTCTAACCAGTCAACGGTTGACTTTTTATTGGTAACGTTTCTAATTGAATATAAATAGTTTTGCAAAACATCTGTCAGTGTAACAGAGATGCTAGATATCACCAGGTTATGTAATGCAATGTAAAGGGGTGAGTAACTCGTACCGCGATGTGCCTAACCTTTCAGCTTTAGCAACCCTGTGAATGGCACCGCCTTCTTATACTCGGAGTTTGGCGTTGTAAAGCATTCGACAAACGTCTGGTAGGTGATCTTGCATGTGGGCGTGTATTCACACAGTATATGCTAGGACGTTGCCTTCGAATGTGGATCAATCTATCACCAGGGAAGGCACTGAGCTGTAACAAGGCTCCCAATAAGGCTTTCTTTGACACAAAGGTAGAGCGAAATTTGAAGGAAAAATTTCTCTTTGTTTCCACATCTACTTGAACGTCTAAAGCAAAGCCCCATCTAAAGCAATAGAAAAAATTGTTGAAAAATTTTTTATGGACTGTGCCCTTATAAATCGATTCATCAAGTGATTCTGAACACATCTACTCTGAACGTCTAAAGCAAAGCCCCTTCTAAAGCAATAGAAAAAATTGTGGAAAAATTTTTTATGGACTGTGCCCTTATAAATCGATTCATCAAGTGATTCTGAACACATCTACTTGAACGTCTAAAGCAAAGCCCCATCTAAAGCAATAGAAAAAATTGTGGAAAAATTTTTAATGGACTGTGCCCTTATAAATCGATTCATCAAGTGATTCTGAATCGAATATTTCTTCTCCCTCCTAACAATTTGCAGTGGCGTTACTTCCTAAAGGATAACTCTTCGAATTTTCATGTGTGTGTACGTTACCTAAGCCATTCATGATTTTGACTCATGATATAACATCGCTCCGTCTTTTAATGTTTCTGTTCTTTTTATTGCATTTATTTATGGGTTTTTGACAAAATTTTTATACTCGCACAGTAATCTATGCCGTTAAATGGAAAACTCGGGTTGCAAAATCGATGACAGAACTCATTATGAAATTTCTTCTTCATATTTTTAAAGAGAACTCTTATAAAAAAATTATTATTTTTTCCTGTATACCATATGCTCAAATGGTTGTAAGCAGGGTGCCTTAAAAAATCTATTCATTGCAGTTATTAAGTATGAGAAGAATATTTAAATTCACATGGACTAAGATGAGGAGAACCATGCTGGTAGCCATCTTTGGAGTAACGTTACAACAGATGCTTTTAAGGCACAAGTTACAAGTACAACGTTTTTTCTTTTATTGTAATTTTGATGACCGACCTAACAGCGCTTTTTTGTTTATACCGGAGAGTTTTTTTTTCAACTTTCGCTTCCAAATATCAAATTTCATATAAAGTCATAAATGTTATGACAAGAGAATGCATTGCGCAAAACCAGAGCACTGTCTGTAAGTGTAATCTGTTTTGAGCAAAAAAATTTTCGTAAATTATATCGCAATCCATGTTAGAAAAGCAAAGTTGGAAAACGTAAAGTTTGACTTCCAATTCGATGATGATTTCGTCTCACTTTCGCTCGTTCGCAACAATTTCAATGACGTTGTGCTAAAATGCTTTCGTCTAAGGAACAATGCACGTCGTATTAAAAATTTGAAAGGATGTATGACTAGATAAAGGATCTTAAGGAGAAGTATGTCCGTGTGTTGCATAACCGAGTAGATAAGACGTTTGCAGATTTAAATCTCACTTCGCATGACCATGCTGTGGCCATAGATAAAGTGGGTGGGTAAAGCCTATACGATTTATCGATTCGGTACATATCCACTAAACTATGGCCACACGCTATATGTTGCCTTTTTTCTCCACTTCTTCTTGAACATCACCATGCTACACGTTTAGGGAACATCTCCTGATCGATTGAAGATTACAACAACCTTTGAAAGCTTTTCATAATTCTTTTTTCTTGGCATAAGAGATGCTTTGTAAGCTTTTCAACAATGTGTAGAAGGATTCATTACCCGAAGAAATTCCTTTGCTTACAATAGGTAGCCTTTTCTCCACTCTAGCTCTAAAATAGAAATAAACTTCTCCTGGAAGGTCTTACTTGTTTACATGTCTTACTTGTTAACATCCAAATTCTTTTATTTGCTAGCAAATGGTATTCAGTCAGATAAAAGTTTTTCCAAATCCAGATACATTGCCTTAGCGTACTTCATCGAAGCGACCCGTGAGTCAGACAAAGACAATGTCTTTGCCAAGAAATGAAAAGCGCGTCATCGATATTCTTATGTTATAAAATTAAAAATCATAGAAAGGGCGCTGCTGTCATTGACAGAGAAGGCAGCAAAGCAACTCCTTCGGAGATAAAACTTTTGTGTAGACTAAACGAAGAATAGCATATGAACTTGCCAAAGTTCTGGACTTATAGGCAAAGAGAAATGAATAATAAAAAATTATTTTTTGCTAGGATAGCTTCACAAAACGTACCTGAAATTCCAAATGCCGACATTTTGGATATTGACGTGTGAACGACGTAAATTCCAATTATACACAAGATCGTTCAGTGCATATCAACTTGCAAAGAGATGGAAGTATTATCGCACCCCGCCTATTCTCCAAATATGGCCGCTTCCCGATTGTCACTTATTCAGATCGGTGCACTCGTATTCAACGAGTCAGCTGTTCACAGAAATTTAAGATAGATGTGTGAAAATGGATCGATGCCCAGTCTCAACCCCTAGACAACACGAGAGAATGTTTCGATGCAACGAGTTTGTGTTCATTAAAGTTAAAGTCTATTAAACTTTTTATCTGTACATCTATTATAAGATAAGATATAAATAATTATAAGATGAATGGATGAATATATAGATGATATCTGTCGTAGGCAACACGTTCCCGAACTTTAAAAGCCTTGTTTGTTCTTTTTTTGTTTGATACACGGCACATGAACTTTTCCAATTTTCCTTCTTTTGTGGCTCGAGTTTTTTCTTACATTAACTTTGAAATGACATTTTCTGGCGGAACAGTTGAAAGTTGGATTTTGAACGTTCGTCAATCGCATAGAGATCAATATTTTTAAGAACGCTTACTTACTTCGTATGTGCCTTTTCATTGTCCATCACCAAGTTGAAAGTGGTCGCCCAATGTGGTTAAGTTATCTAATGTTCTTGTTTACCTATTCTGTTTATCTGTTTACCCTGGAAACACCGCATCTTTTCGCATTCTAATAATTTCTTTCGTCTTAAACTCTCAGACTATTTTGCTGGCCATATGCGGATAAATAATCGCTGCGTACATAGATGTGTATAAGTTGTCACTTTGTATAAGTGTTTGGAACAGCCGTCACTTACTCTTGAAGTTTGCTATATATTCCTTACTTGCATTATAGTCTTGTGCCAAAAGGTATATTAAGTTTGTGCATATGTATGTAGCACCAAGAAGGACTTGAGATAGGCGCATCTCTTCTGACACCGATCGATTCACAATTACTTCACGAATCGATCTAAATTTATCTGTCCGTCTGTCCATATATTGTTGTATACAGAGGGCAAATTTTTGTGATGTTACGAGGTGTTTTGGTCCAAGGCTGCTGAAAATGATTCGGATAGGACCACTTTTTCGACCATTCCGCGTATAACGGGTTATCAAAATAAGGCCGTATTTGTTCGAATTTTCAGAATTTCTTGACAAATATTTAAATTCAGGCGAAAAATCAGGATCACCCGGGACAATTTTTTGAACCCTCTGCCATATAAAACTTTTCTTAACATCTGTTTATGGTAAAAGGACCTCATTTTGAGCATTACTTGATAAAAATGCGTGCGTAATAATAATTTGACGTAAACAATAATCTAAACGACTTTGAACAACGTACGTCTGGCTTCTAAATCACGCGTTAATGAAATCTAAGCCCTTGCATGACAAAATGCCAAAAATGTCAAATATTTTATATTTTATGATGAAAATTGATTCATAGGATTAATTTGATATAAAACTTGGATCAGCTAGATCTTTTTTACTCAGAACTAATCGCGTAAAGAGGGTCTGATGAAAAGCAAAGACTTCTATGATGACAAAGTTTAACTTGGAGTTTTTAATGATGGAAGAAAGTGGAAATCTTTAAAATTTTTGATAAATAAATTTTGTTTGCGCAATTTGGTGACCGGTAGTTGATGTTTTGAGCGCCCTCTAATACGCGGGCTTTCATGAAAATTACACCTTCACATAAAAGTAATGTTCAATTTTTAAGGTATTATCACGAAAATGAATGTATGTTTGAATTAAGCGAAGTCGTGTAAGGTGTCCAATAGTCAGCCTTGCCCGCTTATAGTATGAGATTAGTGGTATGATCTATTAACATGTAAAAGTGTTATGTACGTACTTCAATGTAACCTTCACGACTCTCCGATAAACGTAGATGTTAGAAGATGTCTCCTATCTGTGTAACACGATGATCGTGAGAAACAAAGAAATAGAAGGGTAGTGGACACAGCTTAGTGGGCGGATGATCAATCGGACTTTATTGACTTTAGCTACGACCCCTTTAGCTACGACCAAAGAAAACTCTACCGCACTTGAGATCTGAAACTGCCTACGCTGACTTGGTAGCCGTGGTTCTTACCTAATTGGCTACACAGGGGCACAACGTATAACGTATAACGTTTTGCCCTATATAAACTAGTACTTTATCATATATTAAATAAATCAAAAAATAATATACTTGCATTTTATTGATTTAAAAGTTCAATTGAACTCATATTCTCTTCATGCACCCTGTATGCATAAACTTATGCACATATTTACGTCGAGCTCATTAAAAATTTTCAACTGAAAAACTTTTATCGGAAGAAGATTTCTATAACAAACGTGCATACATACACACACGCAAATATCTCATAACTCATATGTTCGTCTAATTGCTGCACACTTTACAACTACACACATATGTAAAGCATTTATTATAGTTATAGTAGTTTTTAAAAGGAAAAAAAAAAACACAAATTCTATATAGTAAAAGGGAGACAAAAAAGTTCTTCCATGTCTGTTATTCCCTTCTTAGTTATAATATACACAACAACAACAAAAAAATAAAAAAAAATAAATTTTATATAAATAAATGTATAAATTTCACATTTTATATTTATAGAGTGTGTAATAATGTTGCCGCGATTTCTTTATTTTTTCTGATACGTTATTCAGTTGTTGTTGTTGTTATTATTATTATTATTATTGTTGTTGTTGCAGCAGTTGAATGTGTTTATTAAGTTAATTATGTTTACTTGCATTTCCTATAAATTTTGTTTTTTTTTTTTCTTTTTTTTGCGATTACTTTGACATTTAAATTAATAATCATCATTAGAAGCGGATAAACTTAATTATTAGGAACAAATCCAAAAACAATGAATTAAAAACAAAAAAAAATAAAAACAAACAAATAAACTCGATATGATTTTTTTTTATACTCGCAAGCTAACGCTGATGTTTAATTCATCATAGGTTGCACTTTGCAACTTAGCAACTTACTGGGGCCAGTGGCCTTATAACTATATTTCAATTTTTCAATTTCTTCGTTACCCCTTTTAAAAAGCATTTTTATGCAAATTTCCCTAATACAGGTGAATGTTGGTGACATTTTCTAATTTAGTCGCTATATAACTATTTTTTCATGTAAACATTTTTTGCTAACATAAGATATTTGAATAACTTACGAAAAATAATTGTGGAAAGAAAAGTTTGAACATCTCTACCTCGCTCGAAAAGTATTTTCATATAAATTCACCAAGTGTCCACGAAAATATCTTACGTTTGCTAACGACGACGAAGTAGGCTTCGAAATGCAACCATATCTTCACGCTAATTAGTAACCAAGTAATTGCGTCATAGGGTTCAGCGTTATACCTGCAAACTCGTCATGTGTAATGCGAAATATGTATGTGTACTATGAAATTAGTTTGTAATGAAACGATTGGCCAAAATTTCAAAAAAATAGATTATTACGACAAATACACATTCAAATGAAAAAGTTTTATGAGAAAATCCGGCAAGGACGGATGGACGGATCGTGTCGTATATATTTATCTGGTTAACAGAGCTATATCAAATGAGTTGGTAAATGCCTTCGCTAGTTAAATTCGTATTTATCTTTACTAATAAAGCTACCGAGAATGTCATTTTGACCTATCAACGAAGCACGAGAGGGCATTACGTCAAAACATCTGCAACAACCAGAAGGAAGCTTCCGAGACGCTAGAAAGTATAAATATTCTTGATTAGCTTTAAATGCTGAATTGATTTAAGCATGTCCGTCTGTCGTATGTATTATAAACTTTATCCTGACCACAGAATTGAAGCTATCGCTTTCAAATTTGGCTGAAACGTGGTACACGTTTGGCCCATTTTTGGAAATGGGCCAATCGGTTGGAGGGCGATTGCCTACAGTACCATATAAACTCCTCACTTTTCATAGAATATCTCTCTTTTCCAAAAAAAAGTAGAAAATTATTTTTTTAATCATTACTCATAGACTACAGCAGATAAATCTACAAAAACTTTAAATGAGTGTTCTATGGGCGATGCTGTAGCGTCTGTACAAAAATTCTATCCAATATTATAGTCTTTCAAATCTTAACTTTTTTTTCAATACCTTTAAAAGATGCAGAAACAAGCTTCAAAAATCCCATAAATTACATCAATTCTGGACCAGTTTCAGATTTCGAAGGCACCTAAGCATGTTCGTCTATTCGTCCGCCTATCTGTCCGTCTGTCCAACCATCTAGTACCTTGGGTAAGCATTCTTCGCTTCGCAATAATCGATATATCTAGCGATCTAAACTTTTAAAATTACACGCCTATAACGCCCACATGCATGTACGATAAAAATTCTTATTTTGAGAATAGAAAAAATCAACCTCACTCACTCACTCCGTATTATAGAGGATGAAAATTTAGTTCTACTACTTTTTTTATTCCTTTTGTTGGGATAATCGTGATGGGCATAAAAGGTTCGGGCAGGATGGAATTGTTGTTATTCTTTTAACATTAAGGAGGGGGGAAAAGGCGATTATTGTCAGAATTATTTTCTTTTCAACGGTACATGGCGATTCTTCTCCATTTGATAAATTAACCTCTAGTTATAATAGTTTTTATTAATTAAAGTTAAGCCGCTGTATACACAATTCTTCCATTAACTCAGCGGTCTTTCTGCCTACCCTTTACGATGTAATTAATGCTTACGGCTCTTATTTGTCTTTTGGTTGCATTTTCATTTCCTAACTGATCGTTTGGTTGTACAGCTTATTGCTATATAGTGTAGCAGCCAGCCATCAGGTTAATGAAACATTAATCTGTGTGTGTTCAAATAAATTAAATGACGATATGTGTTAGACGTGTAAACCTTTCGGTTTTCATGTTATGCTACTTAAGTGCCAGATAGAATCAATTAGTGTCAGTGTAGTCGGTTATTTATTTACATTCATGCCTTTCATCATATAATCCAAGGCAAATACTTACACGCATGTACAAAAAAAAAAAAAAAAAAAAATGAAAAAAAATTAAATTAAAAATTATACTTGAAGTTTTAAATTAGATTTAAAAAACAAAAAACAAAAACAAGAAAAAATTGTGAAAATCGTCAATAAAACCGATAGAAAAAAAATTTTTCCCATTTCCAGTTAACATATATTGCAAGAATTTTTTTCCTTCTTCTTCTTCTTCTTCGTTTTCTCTGAAAATGGAAAATTGACACATATATAGGATTTATATGCAAATTTGTGCAAATGAAATGCTCTTCTATTCGCAGCATATACAAGGATATTGAGGACTTTAATCTCATCTTTCTATGAACCCATGTGTGAATGTATATGTGTTTATATTGTATAAAAACCCAATTGTAAACTGTTGCATTTATCTTCTACTAGTAGTTAAACAGTGAAATGTCGTCTCTTTTCCATTTATACTTTTTTTTCATTTCTATTTGCGTCGATGTGTCAGTGTTTTTTTCTTATTTATTTATTTTTATTTATTTTTTTTTTTTTCTAAATTCCTTTAACAAATACTTACCAAGTTTCTTAAATCGCATTCAGGGAAACGTATATAAACATATACACACACACATATACATATATATTTAAATGGATAGGTGTGTTTGCTTGTGCGTGCATATTTTCCTTTTATTGCTCATACGTACCAAATGTTATTATACGCTACACCCCTTGTGATGCAAGGGTATATTAGGTTTATAAAGACGTATGTGCAACACTCAGAACAACTTGATTGTACCGATCGATTGAAAATCGCTTCCTAAAACGATTTAAGATTGTCTGTCCGTCTGTACGTTTTGATTTCAATCTACAGATCGCAATTTTTAAGAGATTTTAATGAAATTTAGTCCATTGAGGTTTTTTGGCCCAAGCACAAACGCGGCCCGTTCGAACCAAAACCCCCCTTTCGACCGCATTCCATACGTTGTCTTATTTTGAAAAGTCATCGTGTGGCTATCTGCAGAATGGTGTAGGGTATTTAAATTTGTGTGTTTTTATTTGATTTTTTTTTTCTAAATATTTTTTCTTACATTTTTTCCGATTTTTTTCTCTCTTCTTCTTCTCGATATTGAGTTTTCTTTAATTCTTCTTGCTTTCGTTTTTCTATATCTTCTCTCGTAGTGAGTTGTTGTTATTATTGATGCCATTGCTGCCGCCACTGCTGTTGTATGTCATAAAACTTACAATCAAGTTGGGTGATGTACTTTTCATTTTGCTTCATTTCATATCATCAATTCAATGTGTTGCTCGACGTGTGTTTGTGCACAGAAGGAATGTCATCTTCGGTTATCCACTTTATTTTGCCTGAATAACTGCTAAAGATTGCTGTTGGTTGCTCCGTTTTTAATATTCTTTTTACATTTTTCCTTTTTTTTTTCTCTCTTTTTTTCTCTTACTGTGTTTCTTGCTATTCTTTCGTTGTCAATCGGATTCCTGGTTTCATGGTTGCTTTTGTTGCTTTTGTTTCATTATTTCTCTTCTCTTCTCTTCTCTTCTCTTCTTTTCCTTTTTTTTTTTTATATTTTTAGTTGAATGTATTTTTTTTTTTTGTGTTTACAGCCACAGTTGCCCGTGTCCGTTTTCTGTTGTTTTATATATTTTTCTTCAGTATTTTCTCTATCGAGATTTGCTCCATTTAGTTTTAATGTCATCGCTGGTCAATGAGTGGTGTTTGCAAATTCAAGCTTTTTATTTAATAATAAAAAAAAAAAAAAACTAAACCAAACACTTGGGAAAGTTTTGCTACTCGAAAGACCTGAGCGTCTAGAAATCCTTAAGGCCAAGCCAGTATCACCGAAGAATGCAAGTCTGCAATTTCTCTTTTTATCCTACTTTACTTTACTTTTTCATAGTGTTTTTTCCATTTGTGTATGGCTGTGTAGGATTTCTTCAAAGTATTTAGTATTTTTAGTATATTTTGTCAAAAGAGTACTGGGAATGGGTAAAACTGCATCTTTTGAAGGTAAAGTGCCCCGTAACATGTACATATGACGCATCACGTCACAAGCAGATAGAATGGATTATAAATATCGCCATTACTGAGGAAATTTGATGATTTTTAGGCAGCGCTAACCGTCGAAAATTTCCTAACCTTATGTCCATTAGTTTACAAGAAATTTTAATAAATCTCGTTCGTAAAATTGATGCTATGAACAGGATCCTTCAAATCGATTGAATGATTTGTTATTCCAGGCACGTGAATATGAAACCGGAATTTACTCGTAGATCGTCTTTAACATCGCATATAGAAGACAAATGTAACTGAAGTTGTGTTTCTTTTTTATAACTCGAGTATTTGGCAGCAATAAGCAATCGTAACACCTACACAAAACGTAGCACAAAAATTTCTTTTCCAATTGTCAAGTTTTGTGCCAAATAAAGAGGATTCGCCGTCGGCGATTTCGCTTTACCCGAACGGTACAAAAGAAGGCCTTTTTGATATCGTATTCTTACTGAACTTATTTCAAAAGCATCCTCCTCTACCTATCTTTTTAAGGTTTTCCAATTGGCTTTTCCTTGCTGATCTTTACTTATTTGTAGGCGATGCCGGACAATTTTACAGATCTTCCCCTTAGCTTCAAATATTCTTGCAGTCTTTCTTCTAATAATAAATTGAGCTCTGGAGCGCTTGTACTTAGTGTTCACATTAGCAGGAGGTCTGAGATAACTTTTTCTTTTTTCCACTTGTCGTGACACTTGCAACACCAAGGAAGGTATTCAACGTATTGTTGAGTAATAAGTTCAAGATTCGAAGTCAGTCTAGCTTCAGAGCATAAGACTGCAAGTAGCTGTTGAAGTTTTCATGATTGAAAGAGTTCGATCCCCGTGCACCATGTCACGAAGATTTTTTAGCTGATGAAAGAATGAAAATATTGTAAGCTGAAATTGTTCGAAAGTGCTCGCAATCAAAAGTACCAGGAAGGTTTACGATTGTTTTAAGCCACCAATACCAAGCCACAACCATGGTGTAAATTTGTAAACAAACGGTTAGGATGGGTCATGAATTTAGTGGTAGATTTCGTTTGACGATTGGAACTAACTAAAAATCATATGACTTCGCTAATAACCATTTACATGTCATCCTGCGAACTTATTGAGTGATGTGCTGAATATTACAGTGAATAATATGAACGCAAACTAATCAATGTGTACATACAATAAATAAATTTTAGTAAACTAAAAATTATTATTATTGTTATTAGAGATAACTTAGCCAGAGACTCAAACCCTGAAGGGTTAGCATCTAAGTTTATCGAGTGCATTGAAAACTCTACCGCGCTTAAGATTTGAACCCACGACCACTGAGCTGTTGGTCGAGATCCTTTGCTTACTCAGTCACTTAGGTGAGTCACTAATGTAAATAGAAGTACTGCTGTATTAAAAGAAGCCAGTAATCGAGGAGGCACTATTTGCCCAATATGTCACTTTGGCCTGAAGCGATGCTAAGTTAATAAGATAATGGGAACTGAAAAAGCGCAAGTAGCTGATTGTTAACTAACTACGAAAGTAGCGACAAATCCCTTATGCACGTGGTTAGTCCGATGGTCCGATTAACCCGTAAGAAGGACTGAGTCACTTATGTAACCAGCCGAGTGTAAGCAAAGGCACTCCTGAGTTAAAATAATCCATCTCCTGCCACGTGAAAATTAATGTGAAACCGCGTATATAGATGTGTGGGCATTCTTCTCCCTCTCTCTCTCTCTCTCTTTCTCTCCGATCCCCATTTTTAATAGCATTCTACCTTGGTCTAAAACAGGCCAGTCTATCAAAATTTTATCAAAATAATCTCAAAAATTGACGATTTGCAGGTTGAACATAAGATTAAATGGTTAGGCAGCAGACGGACAGACAAGTTTAGATTGATTAAGAAATGATTGAGAAAATGATTCTGAATCGACCGGTACAATATAATATCCGTCTGTCGCAAGTTCTTCTGGCTATTACAACCATGCGCACAAACTTAGTATAGTGTAGGGTATAAAAACAATTGATATACCATATGTATAAATAAATAAAAACAAATAAAAATAGAACACTTTAAACCGATAAATTTGTATGCCATTGATTTGTTTTTTAAGCGAAGAGCAACAATGATTTCAAGTCTTATAAAACTTGTTAACAATTTTTTATTTCGGCCTCTTGCAGATAATTTGTCGATGAAATATAAATAACTCGATTAATGAAAGATCAGCGCCATATTATATGGTGCTACTATTAATTACTGGTCAACCCTCTCCCGTAGGGCGTCAGGTAGTTTGCTACCTGTTGCCATATCCAAGGCAGCAAATTTCCAACGCATGTGGCGACACGCATACGATCCCAGATGTTATCGAATAAATCCATAGCTGGTCGTATGTCTAACAAAGCGAACTTACAATTCTTGTCCACAATACCTCCGTCGTAATAATTAATCACGTAGCGCACATCTTTGCCACAACGGTCAATAATTGAATCATGACGATCAAAGGGCAGTTCATATCTGTGCACGGAAAATTCTATCGATTTATAACCTTTACCCCATTCCACTGCGTATGCGAGCACGTGGACTGTAATCCTTTGCTTTACCCCCCCAAAGCTTTTTAGTCCTAGATTACCACATTCTTTTAAATGAAGTGCTTCCCATTTTAAAACCTCCTTCCAAGCTTGTCCATTGTTGGCCCATATCCTTTACGTAGCATAGCATTCCAAAACATTTGTTGACTGGGATATTGCCAGAATTGAGCAGTGCCATCCTCCGTAGTCTTAGGTATAGATGATGTTTGACGTTCGTTAGAAAGTGGGAAAGGCTGATCTGGCGCTGGTTTTTGGTTGGCATCATATTCAATGGGTTAACGTCGCTGTTTTCATGCCTAACGGCATATACTCCGATAAAGTTCTAATATTTTTAAAGATATTTTATTTTTTATTTGATTTTGGCTAAGCTGTTAGAAAGGGTTTCAGTTTTGTTGCGTAATTTTGTTTTGCAAAAATAATAGAAATATTTGCAGTAAGCTTGGAGTAATTAAATACTGTAGAATATTCTTACAGTAAGCTTGGAGTAATTAAATACTGTAGAATATTCTTACCGTAAGCTTGGAGTAATTAAATACTGCAGACTATTCTTACTGTAAGCTTGAAGTAATTTAATACTGCGGACTATTCTTACTGTAAGCTTGAAGTAATTTAATACTGCGGACTATACTTACTGTAAGCTTGGAGTAATTAAATACTGCAGAATATTCTTACAGTAAGCTTGGAGTAATTAAATACTGCAGAATATTCTTACTGTAAGCTTCGAGTAATAGAAATATTCTTGCAGCAATTTTGGAGTAATAGAAATATTCTTACAGCAATCTTGGACTATGTATGGATTGTGTGGTTGTTCAATAAGATCTCTCTCTATCATATTTTTATAATTCCAGCATAGCATTAGAAAGATAAAATTATTATTTTAGGAAGAAAGCATTTTTCCCTTGAAGTTAATGAAAACCTTTGTTTTTTTAGGTAACATAGTAGATGCATAAGCAAGTGAATGATATCCAAATTGGAAACCACTTAACTTGTAATAACGTGCACTTACTTGTACACAAAATAATTGTTCTTGTTTTTCAATGCTTTTAATGCTTTTTCACTTCTCAAATTAGCAATGTAAGCATTTTAATTAGTATTTAAATTAAGAAAGTAAGCGAACAAGAGCGAGTAAGTTAAGTAAGAGCAGAAAAAAGCAAAAAAAAACAAACGAAAAGAGGAATAGTGAAAAATAAATGCATGCTTACCTATGAATGCGAAAAGGAACATTATGATGCACTAGCATGTATGTGTGTGCACTTGTGTGTGTGTTTGTGTGCTTTTGTTAAAAATACTTTATTTCTCCTCTTATTGCCATTCATTTATTCATCAAAGTACTTATTATTAGTTAGAAGCGTCATAGACATATGTACGTATGTATATGTATATTATTAAGCATTTTCGTTTACATCTGTGTTTTATGTTTTAGTGCAAAAAAATGCTTTGAAACTAAATGGAAATTTTACCGGAATTGAATGTTGTAGAATGTGTGTGTGTGCGTCATGGAAAAATTGTCTAATTAAAGAGAATTGTTGGTAAAAACTTTATCGAGTACATATGCACATACATACACCTGTGTATATCATATGTAAAATGTTTACGTTATGCTTATAAATTCCTTGCTTCTTTTTTTTTTTCATAGATTCCTTTTTATGTTGTTTTTTTTCTCACATAAGCTTTCGAATATCATAAAAAGGAATATCAAAATGGAGAGGAGACTGAAAAGTAATGTGTGAAAATAGATAAAAAGGAATAACAAAAAAAAAAAAAAAAACAAAAAAGCATCACTTGTTTTCAATATTTATATTTATCTGTCGAATACATGCAGATTGGAAAGGTGTGAAACTTTTCCTGGGAATCTCTGTATGCATAAGAGTTTCTTTTTTTAGGAAACGATGTGTCTGCAAAAAAAAAAAAAAATGAAATACAAACTTAAAATGCTGACAAACATTTTTTTTTTAAATTTTTTAAATTTTATACATTTTGAAAAATCTCTCTCTCTATGCTTAGAGCAAATAACAGCAATATATCAGATCATGACCCAACATTCAGTACCCTACTCCACTTCACATTATGCATGTTTGCATATAATGACCTTTCAAAATAAGATGTTATATGGCAAGTGATCGAAAAAGTGTTCCGATCCGAACTGATTTCGCAAGTGTTCATCCTAGGTCTGAAATATGTCAATGTGCCAAAATTCGGCAAAGTATCTTAAATATTTCAGTCTGCAGTTAGAATAGAAGAATACAGGACGGATGGACGGACGGACAGATAAGCTTAGATGACTTTAAAAAGAGACTCCGCAGCAAGCGGTATAATAACAGGGGGGCCTAGCTTAAATCCTTCTAAGTGTCGCGTATGTCCGCACAACCTTATTATATCCTTATACCACAAACGGTGTAGGGTACAATAAGAAACTAAAATTTCCATGTGTAATTTAATTCTTTATTTTGTTTGGCAAAGCGCGATTTTTCTCTTCGTCCTTGATTATTTTAATAAAATCATTTTCCTACCGCACAAAGAGAAAGATGCACGAAATATATCGCAAAAACAAAGAAAGTCGGAAATCGTACAAAAACAAGATCACATGAAAAACACCCAAAAAAAATAGACTTAACTAGGTTTTCGTGACCAGGAGTAGGTTTACAACAGATATTTAATAGAAGGACAGCCGGACATCCTTCAGTCAATGCAGAATTTGAAGCTGATCAAAAATATCCATTCGGTAATAATGAAAGTTGACTGTTATGTGCTTGTGGATGACGTGGAATACAAAGAGACGTCATACCAGTTTAAAGGTGTTCAGTAGAGATTCCTTAAGAACAAGAGAAGAATAAGAGCCCCGAGAAGATTCAAGAAGATCTGAATCTTCCTGACTGTGTTGTCCGCCCGGCTTCAATAGCCTAAAGACTAGTTTGCCAAGCAATTACCTCAACAAACTATCAATCTAAGTGAATTGAGGGATTTGGATCGCATGAACGATCATAATAAAGACAATATTTTATTAGAGAAAAATCTTTGATTTATAGACTATATGCCTATGAACATAAATGTAATATAAAGATAATAAAATAAACAAAAGTAATGAAAGGGCATTCTTTACCTATGTCATATAATTAGGTTATCGAGAATTGTATTTGAATTAATATTGCATTTAAAACGTCACACAACTTTCAGCACCCTTTGTACGCTGACATTTGACAAGCAAAGGTTTAAAGGATCCTTTCGCTGATTGGATGTGCGAATAAGGCTACGCTTTTGTAAACAATGAGGTTCATTGTCACCCGCCTAGCGAAATAAGCAAAACTATCGTGGCAAGGCCTTCGAAATGTCAAGAAAGAGAGTCGAATAATCTCTTCAATCGCAACGAGAGGCAGTTCGTTACGGTTTCTGAGCGTCCTGTATGTTGGCTGCATCCTTTTTTCGAAATTTTGATGCTACGGATGTGCAGAACATTTACTGCGAGTGAAAGGCTCGCTAAAATAAAGCTCTTCTGAACAGTGCATTGAAAATTACACGTCTTTATAGATTCAATTCCATTATGTTTCACTAACTAGTTCTCTCTTTCTCTCTCTCTCTCTCTGTCCCCTTTGGGAAGCTCCAATAAAAGACTAGTAACGCAATGGGCACAGGATAAAGCGGAGAAGCAATGTGCAGGACAAAGGAAAACAAAAAAATTCATAAAATTTATCGGTAGGGCACATAAACTGCTACATGAAACTGGGAGGAAGCGACTTACGTTTTGTCACCGGCTTCTACACGGGTCGTAAATTCCACAACTGACATCGGAAAAACATTGTTGTGCTGAATATCGATTCGTACAGATTCTGCCAAGGGACGAGTGAAACGTCCCATCATCAGAATCAGACATTAAGTCTTTGGCGAGCTTTTTATAACGCCGATCCAAACAAGGTGGTGTGGGATTCATAAAAATCCTAAAACTGGCGAGTTAGGGGCATGGGCGTGCACAATAGATCTTCTAACTCGTGGTACATCTTGCTCACGTAATAATTAATAATAACAACAATCATCCGCTTCGAAAAAAACTTTTCAGAAAATAAAAAATTTTCCATTTAAAATTTTCAAAAGACTTAAAGACTATATATAAAAATAGACAAAAATCAAAACTTTTTTAATAATTATTTTAAATAAATTCTTTTTTTTTTTGTTTTAGAAAAAATTTAATAACAATTTTTAATTGCAAATATTTTAAGCTGTAATTTTGTTCTGCTTAAAAACTCAAGTAATTTTAAACTTTAATTTTACTTTAACAAAAAAAAAAACAAAAAATATTTTTCTTGCATAAAGAAACGTAGAAAATTTCTCGTAAATTCTCTCTGTACTATGGAGCGTGTAAATGTTTTTATTTAAAGTAACTTATGAAACTTGTATTACTCCTGAACATTAAATTAACATCAACATTAATACTCTCAACAAAATCTTCTACGACTTTTATTATAAAACAGAAGATGAGAAGAAACGAAAAAAGAAAACCATTGTACAGGCAATAAAACGAATCGTAGACACTCTTTTCGCAATAACCTAAAGCTGAAAGATTGCTTATCCATTTTTAAATTGAAGGCCTTATTTAATGATCGGCCATCAATCTGACATAACAACATTGTCTTGAGGCACCGAGTTGCCGAACTTGTGCTGGTAGATATCGACTTTTAGTGAAAAGCGAAAAATATTTAAAATCTTTTGTGTATTAAACTAGTTCCGTTAGACAATCATTACCTAATTGACACGCTGTGCCTGCGTGCTTTGTTCGACAATTTTAATCATTAAATTTTGAATTTTTTCTACAAAAGTTTTCCACAAAAACTGACTGTTTGGCTCTTCTCCTAATACTCAAAATTGACTCAAGCTCGTACATAGGTTTATAAGGTACGATTTGAGTGATAATCTATATCGAACACTATATCTCTTCAGGTCGTGTGTATGTGTTCCATTCCTATTAGGTTACAGTCCCTGTACAGCGTTTCACTTCGTTTCCTATTGGCATTCCCTTTAACGCTTTGAGTGGAACTCCCGATGTTTAACAAGATTTTAATATGTCTCTTACACCGCTATTTTGTTTTCTTACTTGTGATTTTTTACAGCGATGTCTCGTAGTTTTTCGTTTCTTTTGCTAACAGTTTACATATTTCTCTTGACTATTGCGGTTTAGTTTCTTCCATTTCGAACTCCTACTATTTTTTCTCTTATGTCTGTCTTTCTTCCAAAGTTTTTTTATAGCTTCTTCTTTCATGGCATTCACATATCCCTGAGATCATGCACCAGTGGTGCCTGGTACTTCGAAATATGTCATATTTCGAAATTTTTTTTACTCTTTCAGCTTCGGTTATGTTAGTCCACTTCTCATATTCCAGCATTCTTATATATGGCGTTCTTGTTGCGTTTCTTTGTAGTTCCTTGTTCCCTTTCCGGTTGAGGTAGATATTTTTTTCAGATGTTGCGGCTTCTGGTATTTCGAAGACTTTATGCATCTCCTATTCTAGCATTTTACTTTTTTATTTGTGATTTTCTTGTAGCTCTTCTTTTCTTTTCTTTACGATATCTATATCTCCCTACGTAAGGCTAGTGTATGGTATGTATAGTGTATGGTATGTGATCTCATATTCGTGTATTCTATATCTCAACTACGACTTTCCTGAAGCGCTTTCTTGCAGCTTTTTTTTTTTTTTTTGCTTACCCATCGACATCGATGACTGTCTTACACGGGGCGACGTAATTCCTGGTACTTTAAAATCTCTATACTTTTTATATTGAAGTAATTGATTTCTTTGTGATTTTCGTTTCGTTTCCTATCGTCAGCCAGATAGCTTTCTGGTTATTGCAATGTAGCTCCTGATATCTCAAAATCGTTAAAGGTCTCCTAGTCAACTATTTTCTTTCTCATTTATTGCGCAATTTCGTTATAACTATATATACATATAAATATATATATATATATTTCTTTTCAGATCATCTTCTATATGTTTCTCAGACAATGCGTCTATGTTCTTGGTATTTCGAACCTCCGTATTCCTCTTACTGCAAACATTTATTTTTCTTACGTTTTAGTATTTCTTCTGTACTTCTCATATTCTGGCGTTTTACTGTCTTCTTTGTGATCTTCCCATAGTGATGTTTCGTTTCCGTTTCATTTCCTATCGTGGTATTTCGAAACCTCCGTATGTCTCATGTTTAAGTATTTTGTTTCTCGTCTATGTTCTTTCGTAGCATGTTTCTTAGTAGCATGTTGTTTTGTTTCCCACTAGGCTTCAACTACATCTCTACTACGGCACGTTCTGGTTTCTGGTAATTCAGGATCCTCCAACTTTTTTTTTTACGTATGCTTCTTATTTTTTTCTTTATTTTTTTGGGTTAGTGCCCCGTATTTCGAAGCGATAGGTCTCATATTCCGGTATTTTATTTTCTTGCTTGTTATGTTTGTTTCTTGTAGCCATGTTTCGTAGATTTTCGCTTCGTTTCTCCGGCTTTTTTGGTTACTGCACTATAGTCGCTGGACTTTTAAACCTTTATACGTCTCATGTGCCATTAGTTTTTGCTGGTGTCTCTTTTTCAATGTAATCTTCTAATTTTTTGTTTCTTTTTTTGGTGCTGCGAGGACCTTTTTCACTGTTAGCGAACCATTTCTAATGTCACGTGTCTCATATTTCGATGTTTCTTTTTTACTAATGTACTGTTTTTCTACGCATTTTTGTTTCGTTTTCCATCGTTTTCGTATTACTTTGTTTCGTTGCCAATGGCAGAAATGATATCTCTCTTGAAATATATACCATTCTTGCGACTTTGTTTCATAAACTGGGTGAGTGAATGAGTAAAAAATTTGTATTCGCTTGTCTTAAAATGAAATTTTTAATTGAAATTTATTTACAACAAGTTACGAAATATGTAATATAGTTAATATAATATACATTTTACAAGAGAGATACTTAAGAGTAGCATAACAAGGAAAAGTAACAAAGCACACGTACACTTTATCTCTGGCAATATATAAATGCGACAAATAAAACGGCAACAAACTAATCACGTAAACTTTAAAAAGTAACATATTCACACAAAAAAGAAGACGACAACAACGACAACAAGAACAACTTAACTTAGATACGTTGTATGTTATAATCAAAGCAAAGAAAAGAATAGCGTTACGAGGAAAGACATTTACTACAGAGACTGGTAAGTGTATTAAGGTATCACTAAATCCAATGTCAATATGGCATGACAGCAAAAACAACTTAAAGTTAATGGCAGCAACATAACAACAGCAATAGCAGCAGCATTAGTCGTAGTAGTAGTAGTAGTAGTAGTAGTAGTAGTAACACAACAACTAAACCAGTATACCGTTATGGTATAGTGAAAGTACGGTAGTGTAGCAAAGAAAATCGTAGCAATGAAGATAGAAGAACTATAAAAGGATAATAAAGCCATAACATTATTTAGAATTTTTCAGATAAATCTTGAAGATATTATAAAACAGAGAGATAGTAAAATATTCATGCGTTCATACCTTCATACCGCAAAACAAGTCAGTCTCCTGCACTCATCTACAATGTGTTTGTCGTTGTTGTTATTGTTCTTGTTGTTATTATTATTGTTGTTATTGTTATTGTTGCGTTCACGTAGGAAGGGAATATGAAAATGAAGGCTTATAATCTTTATAAAGTTGAACACTAACCAACTTTATCACTTTAAATTCTTACGCCTTTCATCTTCAAATAATCGATAATAATAATAATAATAATAATAATAATAATAATAATAATGATAACAAGTATTCACGTTTTTTATATATCGCTAAAAACAAGCGATTTTCGTGAATGCGTTGCTCACAGTTTGCTAAAATTGAATATTTATACCCGTCTATGTGTAAAGGAGTACAACTCTCGCTTGTTCTTGTAATTCTTGCATTGATGATATGTGGTGTGTGTGTGTGTATGTGTGTTGAGTTTATTATATAAATCAAATTTTGAAATCCTTTTGCTTTGATTTTGCTTTAGTGTATTCCCGAACACATAAACATACTTATGTACGCATTTATGCACTCACGCATCCATTCACCTGAAGTTATCTAAACATGACTTTGCAATTAAGTTATTGTTTGTATTCAGGCATGTTGTAGAAATGCTTAGGCAGGTTTGCACTTTTGATTTACGTTACAATGCATAATAGCAACATCAACAACAGCAACAACAGCAGCAACAACAACAACAACAACAATAACAACAGCGATAACAATAACAATAACAACAATTATAATAATAACAGCAATGATAACAATTATTATCATTATCTAGCGGCAATAATAGTAATAACAAAAACAATAACGACAACAACCATCAAAAGCAGTTGTTGTTCTCTTTTAAACGCTTGTAAACGCTTAATGTACAAGTATTCAGGCTAAAGTAATTGAAGGTAGTTATAATGCAAATGACTGTCTATCTCAAATCCCTTACACATATACATATATATATGTATATATATATGTATATATGTATATATATTTATGTATATTCATGTAAATGGTGTTATTATTATATATAGTGTTTTCGTTCGCGTTGTGAATTTGTTGGCAAATAGCGACAACATTTAGTTATTTTGACTTAACAGAATTAGTTTAATATCAACAGAAATTCATGCAGCTGATGTATTCAGTTCAGGTGTTTGAAGACGACAAGCACTTTCATGCATGACTGAAATATCAGAATTTACTGAAAATTCAATTTCTCTTCTCATGAAAAAAAAAAAAAAAACCAAAAAAATTAAACTAAATCGAATTTTACTAAACACAGGCAACACCATTTTTCAGATGTTTAAAAACATAGGAAAAGGATCCATTTTTTAACTGTAATCTTTAAAGATACCAAGTATATGTAAAAGAATGCCTTCAGATTTCTTTTCCCAAGCGGTTAACCCTATTTTCTTTCGAAAACATTCGTGGGCTAAACGTCAAAACTGAATCATGAAATTAGAATAATAAGCGTTAAGAGAGAAAAAAAAAAAACTTTATCAGACTTCCAAACCAACAAAAATTCGTCTCTAAAGAGCGATATTCAAGTTTAATACTGTAACTATCTTGTAAAGTTAGAGGATAAGTATAAGCAAGTAGGTATGGATGGACAATAAGACGATACGATACGAATTTAGTTTTAAGCGCAAATATGAAAACGACCGAATGAAAAAAGTAAGAGAAAGATTCCTTAAAACAAAAGAATTTTGCTTTGGGAAAATGCTTTTAACATCTCATCAATACCTTTCTCTTGTTAAATCTAGTTATAGCGAGACACAGCGCCCCCATAAATACCTTACACCACTAGGTTTAATGCAGCGATTCATATAACGACTTTTTCAAAGAAGGTTTTATATGGCAAGTGATTGAATAAGTGCTCCGATCCTTTCCATTTACAATGTCGTTCGTCCTCGGGCCAGAGTGTACCAAATTTCATCAAAAATATGCTGAAACTTATCGCCTTTAGGTTGAACATAAGAAAACAAAAGAGACAGAGAGACAGACAAGCCTAAATCGAATTAGAAAGCGATTTAGAAAATCAAACTATTTTCAATCGTGAATACAAGACGGACAGACAAGTTTAAGATGACTTTCTTAATAGGTCGATATAATAAAAGATGGATCTATTTCAAGTCTTTCTGGATGTTGCATACATCTGCACGAATTTAATGTATCAATGGGCCCTAGAAGTGGTCTAGGGTATAAAAATTCTAATCATTCCAGTATTAGAAGGTGGAAACATGCAAAAAGAAAATATTTTTCTGGACATGAAACCGTAGTTTTTCCGTAGCAACTACGCGTTTATATTAGAAAATCTTTTATTCGAAGTTTTATTCGCCGTCGATACCAGTTCTTTACGGCGAACTATGCATCGAGTCGCTTTTTTCACATCTTCGTACGAATCCATGCATTGCTTAACGAATGAGTCGCCCATCGATGCGAACAAGTGATGCTCAGAGATCAGAGATCATCAGCAACTCGATAAAGAAAATAACTGAGTAAAAAAATTTTTTTAGTATGACTTGTAGTCCAGAGGTGTCTCCTAGACGTGTAAGGTCAGCGGGAAAGAAATAATGAAAGAGGGGTACACTGCAGCCGCAGCATGTGTACACCCAAACCCGGAAAATATTATGCTTTTATAGATCACAAAACCACTATAGTTGAAGTATGCCAGTCCGAGCAAATGCAATGGAAGTGCCAGTTTTATAATTGAACTTCGTATCTATTTTGCAGTACGATAGTAGATGGGTATACACCTGTACGCCCGATAATGACGTCTGAAGAACCTACATAGATTTCAAAATATTGGCGGAACTATTGCGCAGTTGGGAAGCAATGCGTAGTAACTGAATTAACGGCCTAAGTAAGTGTTATTATTATTATTATTAACTTAGAGAGTATAAGAGAGAGAGAATAAATTCTAAGACTAAAGTCTTGAAGCACTAGCATCTAAGGCTGTTGGCTTGAGATTTGGACCCACGACCATTAGTCGAGACTCAATGCCTACTCGGTTACTCAGGCAGATGACTGGTGTAAGTGAAATTATTCTTCGAGGAGACAACAAGTCATGTTGGCTTGAGGCGATGTTAAGTTGATAGAATAACGGGAACTGAAAAAGCACAAGCAACTGACTAAACTAGTTATGAAATTAATGATAAACCTCTTAAGCACATGGATAGTGATGGTCCGATTAATCCCGAAGAAGAACTGAATCTAGGTGGAAGTAAGAGTAATGAGCTGTAATACGCGCATATTTGACTAGCTGAGTATAAGCAAAGGCACTCCTGAGTTAAAATAATCCATCTCCTGCACCGATATTAGTTGCTTAGCAAATCAATCTGAAAAACCACGACCAACCTTTAAAAAGGATGGTCATGAACCTGTAGTTTACCCCGGTGCTGAATGCAGAGGAAATTACTGGCAAGTAGGAATATCAACACATGGTAATTAAATAATCGGCCCATGTCCTGAACGTAAGCAATAGTACTCTAGATGTGAAAGACTTTTTTATGTAAAATTAATTAAAGATTGATTCGAATTTTAAACGACTTGAACGAATGCAAAAACAATGCTAAGTAAGAGAAATAATAGAAAAATCCCAAAAAATTGAATACAAGTGGATGGCAGTGCTATTGGGTTGACAAGCAGTAATAAATTAATTAGTCATCCGCATACGATTAAAAAATTTCTTTGCTTTTGAGGATGTCCGTCAGTTGTATAATTTTCACATAAATATAAAATGTTCGTCTCATTTAACAGGGCATGGGAATGTAATTTTTATCTAAGGGGAAAAAGTCGTTTTGAGATGATTTACGACTTATTGTATATATGTGCAAGACTCAATCTGTCTTTGTATCTGTGTATGCATTTAAACTGCTAACCAATTTAAAAATTTGTTACTTACGGTCTACTAGTCGTCCTAATCTAAATAGTCTTATGTTTATTACCACTAATGGATATTGCATTAGGATAGATTTTTTGAAATCATACGTCAATTTTCCTATAAGAGATCAATCCTTTTTCAATTACATAAACAATAGCAAACGTGCTTATTAAGAGATAAAACGAAAGATTCATTTGATTTTTCTATTTAATTTAAGCTGAACAAAAATGAATCGATACTCTACCGAACATATGTACGGAAATTGATAACGAATTTGTACCAATCCGGAAGGCATTCTGAACGACAGTACAGTTCTTGTTTTAATATGAAAAAAAAAATGTTCAAAAAAACTTCATGCATAACAAGGAATCTCGATATTCTTTTAGAAAATACCAGTTAACAAAACTGGAAGAACTGCGAACCTCGACACTATATTGAATAGCGTTTTAACTAATTTTAGACAAGATCGGTTAACAAATATAAAAAAACACTCAATTTAACACATTTCCTGCGCTATGTACCTTTTTCAGTACACGCTAAAAAGCATTTGTATATCAAGAAAGCATCGTGTTGGAACAATATTGTCTAACTTTTTAGAGAAAACCGATTAATAAATATAAAAAAAGTTGGATTATGCCTCCGCGTGTACCGTTTTCAGTACAGGCTAAAAGCCGCTTGCCCATCAAGCTTGCTTCTTTAAATCAAATTACTATAATTAATTTTTGCTATCATTGTTTTATGCGATGTAATAACCTTTACGTCAGTGTACGAGATGTGTAACGATAACGGCACACGCGGCAACCAATACTATATATTGTTTCTCCTAGACACAAAAACATGTATTTATTTAAAACGATTAAATTTATTAGCGTGTGCCGAAAACGGTACACGTGACACGACAGTGGAATCTACTTATCAGCAGCTTTGTAGGGAAAGTCTCAGTCTTTTTGACTACACTAAATGCACAAACAGCAGCAAACCTACATCTCTGAGAAGCAAGAAATTGAAACCTTCTAAGAAAAAATATCGGTTGAATCCGTACAGTTTACTTACACATAATGTATAGTTCGGGCACAATGGACTAGTTTCACATATAGATATAAACATATTTCTTTTATTATATTAATTATATGTTAAATATGGATACAAGACGGTATCCAGGTAAAAACAAGAACAAATTTATAAATCCATTGCAGAAGATAGCTGACCAACGGAATCATAAACTTGAATTACCCGAAGTTCGATAAAAAAAAGCTTAACATAAGCCAACTTTTCATCTCCGTATATACATATATATATATATATGTGTGTATATGTATATATAAACACAAATTTGCTTACACATGTACCTACATTTCAGCTATACATACATAGATGACCCAAGTGTTTATATAGAAATAGGAAAAAAAAAGAAACAAAAAAAATATTATAAGATATGCAAATCCATTCAATCGTCTGACAAATTGTATGCATTGTGTGTTCAATACTTCGAATAGGACGGACGTGTTGAAATTGTTGTATTCAATTATGCAACAAAATAACAATAAAATGAGAAAGAGAGTGAAAAAGCGAGCAAAAAAACAAAAAAAATGGAAAATAAATCCCATAATAGCAGAGAAGAATTTTCCACAGAACACAATCTAACTAAACTTTAATTTATTTATTCTTTTTTTCTTGCCTGTATGTAAAATACCGCAATTTGTCTGCCTATGGAAGATATACGTGTACATATACGTAGACTTGCAAACAAACGTATACACTGATAGCATAGTATAGTATTTGGTAAATTCCAGCTTATCAGGTCTTCTCTTGGTATGCTTGCATTTTCTAATGTTTTATCACTTTACACTCGATGTTGTAGTTGTTATTTTGCTGCTTCTGCTATTGCTTTTGCTGCTGCTGCTAGTGCTCCTTTTATGAACTTTATGCTTCACTTGTACTGTTAACTTATTTGTTTATTGTATAATTTTTCAACAATTTATTTTGGTTTGCCTTATAAGTTCAACAATTTTCTGGCAAATTGTGGTTTTTTTTTTTATTTTTTTTTTTTTATTTTTGGTCAAATCAAAATCAATTTAAATTGATTGCAATGATTTCCAAAAAAAAAAGAGTTATTTATAAATATTTAAAAGATTTGCAATTGAGTTTGTGTGGGCAATTATTCAAAGATTTGTTGATTTATTATTATCTAAAAAAAAATTTTTTTTTTTGCAATCAAAAAATTTCTTATTCGTTATGATAGAAATTAAAAAAAAAAGAAATTGTTCATTAAAATATTTTAAATTTTTTTTTATTTTTTATTTATTTTTAAATAAGCATTTATTTTAATGAACTGGAAGATGAAAAATTAATTTTTATTTTTAAAGAAAATATTGACTTTATTACATTATATTGTCATCGGTATGAGGCAAAATTTCAATATGATCAGATTGATATTCGGAAGCCTGGTATGTCAATTATTAGACTTTGATTGGCAAGTAAGTTAAATAAAAGTTCATTTAAGAAGAAAACTTATTTTAAATTTAAAAATTAATGAAGAAGAAAACTTCATTTATTTTAGAATATAATGCACATTTTAATTTTTTATGCAAATTTTAATTTTTTATGCAAGTTTTAATTTTTTTTTATACAATTTATCTTAGCTAAGCTCACTGTAGTAGAAGACATTCCTGTACGATATCTAATTTTATATAAATATATATATATTTTTTTTCGCCTGGGCGTATGAGTGACATATTACTAAAATACTAAATGAGAAAATCCTCTTAGAAGTTCAGTGTGTGTATTTGTTTTTGCAAGCAGTGCTAGCATTGCTATGTTGCATTAACTCATTCGCGACCGTTTCGACCGGCGAAAATAATGAAATTTGAAAGCTGTTTCCAGGCAAATCTTTTTCAATAGCCCAAAAATGTCAGTTTAACGCGTATATAGTTATGCAGCTGGCTAATGCCATGCAATTTTTTCGCCCGGAATTATGGAACAACCAGTCACGAATATTGCACCACGATAAAGCGACAGCCCACACGTCATTGCTTGTTCGTAATTTGTTAGCCAAAACCAAGACTGCAATCGCGTCCCTTCCACTGTATTAACCGCATTTGGTCTTTGCGAATTTTTCCTATTCCCCAAAACTAAAAAGACCTATAAAAGGACAAAGAAGCTTTGTTGTGATTATGAAAATAAAGAGCGTATCGCTAGACAAGCCCAAGGCCATACCAAAAAGCCTTTATCCAAGTTGTTTCGAGTTGTTTCGATTGGAAAAAGTGTTGGCTGAAATATGTTATCGCCAAGGCGGATTTCTTCGAAGGAGACAAAATAGATGAAGGAATAAATATTTGTGGAGAAAAATAAAACGTCACCTTTTCTTTCGAACCTGGTATCTTAAAAATCACGTTATGTGGGTTGAACACAAGAATACAAGACGGACAGATGGACAGACAAGCTTAAATCGACTTGGGATCACGTTCTATATGCTATAAGGAGGGTCTATCTCAAATTCCTTTGTATTTTGCATACATTGGCATAAACTTAATATGTCCTTGCACTATAAGAAACGACCGGTGTAAAAATTTTTATAATTTGTTTACTTGCTTTATAACTAGATAACGGACTATACTTGTGCTATGGTTACGCATGGCCTTTTTTTTCAGGGCGAGTATACCCGTCCATGGACAGTTAACTGGTTAGAACTAATTATCACGCTTTTATCTTTTATCCTTTTATACTCCTGCGTATTTGCACCGACATAGTGAGCTCAGATAGCGGTCATAGAAAGCGCCTTATGTTGCCGCGTTCAAAACTAGATATTGTAAAACGTGATTTTAGATCAACGATGATCAGGGATGAAACTTGAAATGACGTCATCGACTGTGAGTGCGCTAAAATACCAATCCCCTTATAATATGTATATGCGCTTATAACGCTGTCACATAAAATTTGTTGTTAGAATATAATAATCACCTCTTATGTGGAAAGTGGCCTAAGTCCTGCATTTTCCTTTGGCTTATAAAATCTTATCTTAGCTAATAGTCATAATAAGAATTGCGCATTATAAGAGGGATTGTATGTATTATGCGTAAAGGCTTCCACAATTCTGGTAATCAAGTTAATAACATATTGTTACGAAATGCTTTTCTTGATACTGTTCGTATCACTAGATCTTGGTTTTATTTACAATCAATTTCTTTAAGGGCAGAATTATTTACAGTTTGCTTAGTTTGACAGCAGACTTAATTCAAATGTTCTTTTACGAGTAACTCGTTCTGCTCAGACATTCTTCTTATACAAGGCAGTTATCATAATTGACGTGTTTTTCGTTAATCGTTTTCGGCGGCCGGCAGTTGCGTGACGCACCATGAATGTGCACTAAGTTTTTCCATTTCTTGGAAATTTATTTTCTCGGAAAATCAATTAGTTGGCATGAAACAAGAATTGGGATTTCCATAACAATATCGTTTGGAACGAAACTATAGTATCCAGAGGATCACAAGATGCAGCATCTTATCGCTTAAACAACCTCACAGAATCGGACAACCAGAAAGCACATTATAATTTATTGATAAACCGACTTTTCAAAATAAGGCTCTCTTTAGGAAGTGGTCTAACTCGGATGACATTTAATAGCATTCGTCCTTGGTCCCAAACATCTCAGCAAACACATCTCCGATACCAAATTTTTTCAAAATATTTAAAAAATTGCAGTCTGCGGGTTGAGAAAACAAGGTAGACAAACGGACAGACAAGCTTAAACCGATACAAGAATTGATCCTGAATCGATCGCTATAATGAATGGAGTATCTATTCCAGGTCCTTTAAAATTTACAGTGCGTAGGTTGAGAAAATAAGATGGACAGACGGACAAACAAGCCTAAATCGATACAGGAATTGATCCTGAATCGATCGCTATTATGAAAGATATATTTATTCCAGGTCGTTTAAAATTTTCAGTGCGTAAGTTGAGAAAATAAGATGGACAGACGGACAGATGGACAGATAAACTTAAATCAATGTAGGAATTTATCCTGAATCGATCGGTATAATAATAGGTGGGTCTATTCCAAGTCCTTCTAGTGTAGGGCTGACACAACTGAACTGTTAATTAACGATTACAGTGAATTTGAAATCCTGACGTAGAGATTTTAAGGAATCCATTACATACGATATCTTTAATTTATAACTTTTAGTTAAAGGATCATTGTTTTCTGTCTTTCTTTTATTTTTTCCTTTTATTAAAAATTTCACTTTAGTGTATACTTTGGAATGTTTAAGTGTCACTTAACTTTTCTTTTTAGACTACATTAAAGAAAATCAGAGATTAGGTTATCGAAAAAGTCATAAAAATATTTATATATATTTTTACATATATGTTAATAATAATATTTTTAGATTTATATTTATTTTTATATTTATATTTACATATATATGTATATATATTTTTACTGTATCCCCATAGGCTAATGTACATATCGGCTATTGATGTAGGTTTTCCCCAGAGCTTTATTTAACTATTAAGAATATGGTCAATTTTCTTCTAAACAAGTTTCATGTCATCAAACAATTTCAAAGGCAGCGGGAAGACGTTGTAATACCGAGCTGCATGGAAAACAAAGTATCGTTTAGCCAAGAAAGCAGAAATGCGTGCTCTTAATATAAAAGAGTTCCTGGACTGACACACAACTAAGTAGATAAAGGTCGCCAATCACCACGTCTGTGTCCCCGAGTTCAAATCTTTGACCCACACTTGGGCTGTGGCTGTAGTGGAATCGACCGAGTCGGAAATTGGGCACACATCCTTTAGGTTGGTCGCGCTCTATCTCTTTCTGCCTTTCCCCGCTTCTTTCGGACCATCATCGTACTATACTTACAGAGAGAGAGGACATCCTCTGAATGATTCTTCTTATTAAAAAAAAAAAAAGAAAAGGTATTCCTTGATTGCTCATCCTGTGTGCTTTTACTAGTCGTCCCCAGTATTATGTCTGTCAATGGCTGCATCTATTTTTTAGTTTTGCTTCTTCTTTTTTATGAAGACAAGAATTAAACGATCAAAGTATGACCCCACTTAACCACTACAATTACTGGCTTTGACTTTCCACTACGACGATTCAGCTTAGGTTGACTTAAAGTTATTCTTGTCGTTGCTTTTCTTTGTATTCTTTTGCTTTTCTTTTCTTTTCTTTTCTTTTCTTTTCTTTTCTTTTCTTTCGTTTGCAGAAGAATGCAAGGAGTTTGATAAAGAGCGGCTCTCCTCTATCTAGACCAAATATCATGGACACATGCTTGTATATTTGTCCTATCGGTCATTCTCCATTTTCCCCTAACCAATGAAAAAGAAAAACAAGCAAAACTACGGGCAGACCCTAACTACATGCACGCTATGAATTACTCACTCGAATTTCACCTTATTTATGGGTATGGCCTATGTGGCCAAGAACGTAGAACTCACAAAACCGAACCTCAACCAATTTTTATAAAATTAATTTTTACATTTTACAAATTAATTAATTTCTTGCAAAAATTGCGTCATGACTTTTCCGACTATCCAACAATATGAAATAACTGATGATAAAAGCAAAAAATCTTTAATAATTAAAAAAAGAAAATTTCAATTAAAAGAATTTAAAAAAGTTTCGAAGAAGTTTCATAAATCGCTGTTCGCCTTTCACTCATAGTTATATATATATATAAATATATATATAAAAGATTTTCTTGAAATTTAAGACAAATTCCGTCCGACTGTTCACTTCTTGATTTATGAAAATAAAAGATAAGAATCGCGTGCTATAACTTTTGCAACTTGTGGACAGAGAGAGAGAGAGAGAGAGAGTAAAAGAGAGAGAGAGAGAGAGAGAGAGAGCGAAAAAGAGAGAGAGAGTGAGACTCTAAAATCAAAGATAACTTTTTTTTTCTTTATTGATTATAAGCTTAAGCAAGAAGATAATGACTTTAAAGTTTCATACAAAATGTCTGCTTAAGTTAATACGCCATCATTTCGCGCAGGTGAGTTTAATAAAAATATTAAAAGTCGACATAAAACGTTGATTGCATTATTTTCACTTATATTCATGCATTCTTTCATATGCCGGGATAATATTTATCAATTTATATATATATATATATATATATATATATATACATATATAGAGCTCTTACTTGTATCGTCTATAAGCGTTTGTTGATTTATGAACTGAACTCGTATTTTTTCAATATGTGGATACGCGCGCCTGTTTGCTTAAATTAAAGAAAATTTATAAGTGTATTTACTTACGTATATAATAAATGTTCTGGTAAATTAAGTAAATGTTTATAACGTATGCGTATATTTTAAAGTGCTTTTTTTTTACTTTTATGGCCACGCTTTACATTTTATTGTTTACCACAGGCAATCATACTTAATAATATTAAACCAAAAATTGTCTTTCAAGCGGTAAATAAATTCTCTTAAAAAAAAAAAGATCGCATTTATTAAAGAAGAGAAAAGAAGAAAAAAAACATGAAAAGCAGAGAGAAAAATGCATTAATTAAAAGGTAGCTCAGTGCTTAAGAAGGCAATACAGGAGAGAGCTGATCTACATTTACTCGGACAATCAAGCCCCCATAAAAGACCTGAAAGGCCGAAAGACAATATCAGGGCTTGTATTGGAGTACATTTAAACAGCTAGGCAATCATAATGACGTACATCTAATATTGATAACTGGCAGGGTATCGAGGGTAAAGAAAGACCGGAATGTCCACCTCACATGGCACCCATGGGGCTACCATAGATTACGAAAGTTTCTGTGGCGTATAAAGAGGCCTTAGCAGAGAAAAAATCCGATTGCCGTTGGAAAAAATGTGCAGGACAACGACGATTTATTAAAACTTCCGGCATAGCATACAAGTTACTGGAATTGAGAAGGAGCGTCTTACGATTGGTTACAAGCTTCTACATGGATCATAATTCCCTCAGGTCCCAACTGGAAAACATGAGTATCTCCCATACCATCAAGAGCCGAGAGAGACATTCCGTTACAATCTATGCAAATGTTAGGCTACCTGCAAAATCAGACACTAAGTGTTTTAGCAGCACCAGCATGCTCCGAATTAAAGACCGTCGCGCAATTCATAAGAATCCTAAAATTTGAAGGCGAGTGGCATGGGCGAGTACAATACATCTTTTAGGTCGCGCCCACATAATTGATAACAAAAAATAATGGCAAGTGAGCGAAAAGGTGATGCAATTCAAACCATTTTGAATAGCGTTCGCCCTTGGGCCAAAAGATGCCAATGTGCCGAAATTGTGGCATGTCCGATGAACACAAAAAAATATGAAGGACAAATGGAGAAACGGATAGGTGGACAGACAAGTTTACATCGAATCAAAAATTGAGTCTGAATCGATCGGTACAATAAAAGTTAGATCTATCTCAAGTTTTTCTGGGCGATGCATCAGCCCAAATTTCATACACCTCTATGCCTCATTGGATGGTGTAACTGTAGTACTTGATTATTATTACAGTAAGTGCTAACTCGGTAAAGGCATAACATTTACTATACCCACTGGGCTGTGGGCCGCTTACTGCCTATTTTTCTTTGGTCATCACCGTGTCGAGTCCTTCCTAACCCTGAGCGGTTGATCATAGTAAAAAAAAACGATTGCAGTCACGACGAACCACTCGAAAGGCTTTTACTAAATGTTAGGTTAATACTGTACATAAAGCACCAGAGGTTCCAACGCGTTTTACACATGATAGCATGTGTATAGATTTTTCAAAGAACGGGGGGGGGGAATATCGATTGCCTGTTGCTTCCAATCTCGTTTAGCAATTCTTTAGTTCGTATGCTTCAACAATAGTTTGTCTAAAGAGAAAGGAAGAATTCGTCCAAAAGACACGCTTAGCTTCTCTGTAGCTGTGACAACGCCAGGAACCGCCTGAAAGTATTAGGCTTAAACAATTTTTTGGATAAGCACGTCAGTTTGTCACTTGCGACAGTGCTGTCAGCTGCTTATTTTACGCCCCTTTGTAGCTTGTCAATCTTGATCTGACATAGCTTTCTTACTTGACGTGAGCCAAGTTGTGGGTACTCTAATTAAGGGCAATACCCGGGCGGACGGACGGACGAAAAGAGAGACGGGGAGGCTTAATTTGATAAATAATATTACGCTCGTTAAAAATATCTAAATACAATGATGTTTCCTTAATGTGGTGCTTAAGGGCGTGACCGAGCATCTATAAGTATAAGTAAAGCTTTCTATCCAGCATACCTTATATATTTTCCACCTTTTTATATCCTGCACTACTTGTAGTACAAGGATATATTAAGTTTGCAACACTCAGCTCGATTTTAGCTTGTTTGTCCGTCTGTCCACTTTGTTTTCTTGTGTTCAAGCTACCGGCCGCATGTAATTGCTGCGATATTTTTATGAAATTCGGTAAACCGGCTTGTTTTGACCCAAAGAAGAACATTATTGAAGATGGTTTGGATCGGGCCACTTTTTCGACCAATTCCCATGTAAAGCTTTATTTTGAAAAGTCATTATACGAATAATTGTAGGATGACGTAGGGTACTTATCGATCTGTTGTCACTCACCAAAGCACTTTTACTTCTTTTTCTATCTTTATTCTTATCTCTCTCTCTCTCTTTCTTTAAAGCTTACTATAGTCATTTTGTAAGCAAAGTTTATGAAAGTGTCAAAGTGTGCTTTAAATTTTTTTAAAGCATACAGAATTCATTTACTTAATTATTAGTTTTTCATAAAATTCAAATACATAAGCAACGTTTTTTCCAATGACTGCCTTTTCGCTTAATATTTATTCTCTCGATTTTTGACTTTTAAACTTTATCACATATATTATTAAAATTTTTGCTTTATTGTGGTTTTTTTCTTTTTTTTTTTTGCTTTTTATCTTTGCATAATTAAACTACATATGATAATAAGGATATGTGCGTGTGCGTATGTGTATGCCTGTATGTGTATATGCATATACGCCATTTAGATATTATATTAGTTTAGGCTTGTATTCACAAGTCAACCGTTACACTGCATGACTGGTAAGCGTATAAAACTTTTTGTTACGTTTCGTTTCGCAAAACTGCCAAAACGGTTTTGGGAAAATATTCAAAAAGAAACAAAAAAAGGAAAAACCAAAAAGAAAGTAGGAAACATTCGAAAAACATACAGCTTTGCCGACCTACAATGTATGACTTGATCTACAACATTGCCGCGCGCGCAAAGAACAAGAACGATTTTTATGATGCCTGACTATATGTGTTTCCTACACACATGCACATTAGTGTGCACATATGAAATATACATATATATATATATATGTATGCATGAAAAATATATACGTCTATATATATATAAAATCTGAACTTAACGTCTTTCTTTTTTGTTGTTGAATTTTTTTTCTTTCTTTGGTTTTTTTGTCTTTCGTTTTATACTATCAAGAGAAATAATGTGTGCATGTGTGCATTTGACTGTGTGTTCACTGATTTGGAGCTTACTGGGTAACCAACAAGGCATGAATTTCCATGAATATCTGTCCGTCTTTTCAGATATATGGTATTATTTACCCGTATATATATATATGTATGTATGTAAGCGGCCTGAATAGGTTTCATTTTTTTCTTTTTTTTTTTTTTTGTCTATATTTATTTATTTATTATTTCTTCTACGGTTACGTTTTTTGTTTGAATAAAAATTTAACGAAAAAAAAAAAAGAAAAGGAAAAGCTTTACTATTAGCAGCAAAAGGAAAAACAAAAACATTTAAAATGTATAGTATTAGCTGGAAGTTGTGTGTTCGTTCGTTACATACATATATACTTTGGCGGGTTACAGAGCTCTCAGTATGTGGTTGTCGTGGCATTTTGCATTCGAGACTACTACGTACGCTTGGTCCGCTCAGTTCTGTTTTAAACAGTTAAAAAAGAAAAAAAAAAAAAACAACAAGGACGTCGTGGCCGAATCTTTTATACCCATCATGATACATTATCCTAAAAAAGACTAAAAAAACGGAAAAGAACTAAATTTTCATACTCTATAATAATTGGTGGGAGCGGCTGATTTTTTCTAGATTCAAAATAACAGTGGAAATCTATATGGCTTGTATTTATTTTACTTCATGCGTAACAAGCAAAGCACACGAAAATCATAGCTGTTCACTTATTTTGTCTCGTGGGTCTATGGTTGTTGTAGGCGGGTTTGCATCCCTTTCAAATCCTTTTCATTTTTACGAATGGGAGAATGTTTACCACAGATACTAAATGATTGGGCGGACGGACAGATGAACAGAGGGATATGTTTACGTTCATTCCGAATTTATATCGTTTTTCTGCTGTAGTTTGCGAGTAACACGGAAAGCAAAAGTGTTGTCAGTTTTTTTTTTGCATAGGTGTGTCCTTTGAAAATTTCAGGTCATATCTAAGCTCTTTTGCAAATATGCAGGCGATGTTTTCATTTTTGCGAAAGCGGGCTAATGCTTACCATACTACATAGTACTACATAGTTGGAGAGATGGACAAACGGACATGCTTAGTTCCATTTCAAAATTAAAAGTGGCCAAGAATTTATATACTTTTTGTCGTGTTTGAAGCTTGCTTCTGTGCTTTACAAAGGTATTGAAAAAGAATTAAATTTTGATACCCTATAATATTCGGTAGGTGTGGTCTATTTTTCCCATTCTTGTACTAGTACTTCAGCATCACCCATAGAATATATGTCCAAATTTTTTAAATTATAAGCAAAAAACCAATTTTTTACTCCTTTTAAAAAACAGAGACGTTGTGAGTGTACGTAATGCTGTAGTCGTTTTCTGCGACCGATTTGGCCCACTTTCAGCACCCATCCCGCGTGCAAGAGCTTCCAATATTTCTCAAGCTGATAGCTTTCTTTTTTGCAATCAAAAGATTGTTTACAAAAGACATTACACAAGCGTACAGACGGACATACTAAATCGATTCAGAATTTGATGCTTATCAATAATATATATATATATATATATATATATATATATATATATATATATATATATATATATATATATATATATATATATATATATACACTATGGGGTCTCTGAAGCTTCTATGCGTCGCAAACGTTTGGACAAAATGAAGATACCCCTCATTCTTCGGTATAAAAAAGAAGGAGACTTTTTTTTTGCTCTTGCATATTCTATAGTTTTATTCTGAATTTTATTGTCATGTCAAAATGTATTACCCAACCATAGCTTTATAATTTACTTATATACATTTATGTATATATATACACATATATATATATATATATATATATGTACATGTATTAGTTTAAAAAATTTGAAGCCTTAGTAAAGGAAACGCTTGTCCTTAAGAGCACAAGTTAAATGAACAGAATGATCCCTGGGGAGGCTTAATACTTTGTAGCCGAGTTAGAAAATATTTGGAAATGAATGTTTAAACGGAAGTCTATAAAGAAAAAGAGAACCGGTTGTCCTAAGGCTTCCTTTTTTATTTATTTTTTTTTATTTTACATACCTCTTGGAATGGTAACAAAACTATCCATAAAATGGCAAAGGCTGGGTTAAGTTTAAAACGAATTTTCTATCATAGTCGGAAAACATACACAACAACAAGTCCGTCGCATATGAAGATTTACTTTTAGGTTAAAGTTCGGATGTCATCAATCATTTAAGGAAATGTATAAAGAAAATGATTTTTTATTGTTGATTAACTCTGGTAGAGAGTTTGTTTATTTTTTCTTTTTAATTTTCACATTTTTTCCCTATCAATCTGTCAGTTATTTTGCCATTGTAAAGCTACTTATCTGGCCTGAGTTGACATCGTACAAATTAAACTGAAGCATATATGTTGGATTGGTAGTGTGTCAATTAATTTTGTTTACCATCTTACCAGCTTCGAGAATGACGGACAGACATTATTCGACTTGAAAATTTGCCGGCAGTGAAGATGATATTATGTGCTTGCCCTTCCTTGTTAGTGTCTATTGTGCTTTTTTTGCCTGTTACAAGTGCAATGACTCATTTGATACGCTTCCCTCTTTTGCTACTGGAAATAAATAATAAAACATTTTTATTTGCAGACGATGTGGCGATGAAGCGATCTGCATAATTTTTATTGTGAATTGTCGTTTAAGATACGATAATTTTTTGAATTTCAAGTTTCCGTCTTTGTGAAAAAAAAAAAAAAATGGTTTTTGTTACAGTACACCGTCTAACGATAGGCTTTCTTTGATGGCAAGCGAAAATATTCGAAAGTGTGTTACTTGCTCTTGTAAGAAGAGCAACGTTACGAGTTTCTTTACTCGATCAATTTTCTTGTTTTTCTGTCAGTTTGTTTCTTCATCCAGGCTTCTGTTAGACAGTTCGTCCATCTGTCCCTCTGCTCCTATCTTTTTTACCTGTTTCTCCTCATGCCAGATTGGTTGGACGTTGTATTTGTGAGTTTTTCTATCATTTGTTTGCTTTTGTTATCTTTAGTTATCTGTTCCTTTACTAATTCGTCTATCTATTAACCTATGGATCGCTCCATGCTTTTGCTAGCCTTCTATCTACCTAGTTTCTTCTAGTCCTTGTTTCTTTTCATTTTACTCTCCGCTTATTTCTTTTTTCCTTGCCTTCTATTATTTATTTTTCTTCAGCATCAATTCTTGTTCTTCTTTTATACCATTCATTTGTGGTAGAAGGATTTATTATAATTGTCCGGATCATTACAAAGACTTGACATAGACCCACGTCTGATTATATCGATTCCGAATCACTGTTTGCAATGATCTAAGCTTGGCTGTCCGTCTTTCCTTTTCTTGTGTTCAGGCTGTAAATATTGAGAGATTTAGTTGAAATGTGGTACACTAACCACTTACAGCGCAACGAAAAATTTTACTGAAAATGCTACGGATCGGACTTCTTTTTTGATCACTTATCGTAAAGCGCCTTACTTTGAAAAGTCGTTATATGAATACTAGCAGCATGGTGTAGGATATTTTATGGTGGCCTGCAATCCGCTATAGTCTTTTTACTCGCTTATTTCTTTGTACCTCCCTTTCTTTGTCTACTTGTTCGCTTGTTCATCCCGTTAGCTTTTCTGTTTTTCCGCTTCCATTAGGTCTTTCTTTTTTTAAAAGAGGTCCCATCTTTTGTCTGTCTGTTTGTTCGCTGGCTTATTCATTTGCAGGCCTTTTATTTTGCCTTGTCTTCACCCTTCTCTTTTCTCATTTGCTATCCCTTGGCTACACCCTTTTTCCGCTTCTTTTACTTCTTCCTTTTTTTTGTGCCTCTATCCCTTTCCTTATTTATCACTGCGTGCCTGTTCATTTGTTCATCCAATTGTCTGTTTCCTGTTTACGCTTTTGCTCAGTACTTCCTTTTTTTTATTTCTTTCTCTGCCTGCCTGTTCCTCTGTTCATTCATTTGCCAAGCTCTCTTCCGTTCCGTAGATCCGTTTCTTCGCCCATGTGCCAGTCGATTTACTCATTTACTTTCTATTTGCTTGTCCATCGGAGTATTCGCTAGTTTTGCTCCAAAGTGTTTTTCGTCTAATGGCCAACTGCCCGTTCGTTGTTTGTCCGTATGTCTGCCTACAAACTATTAGGGTTGGTCCGTATAGTTCACGCCTTTCTTCCTCGTAAGTGTTTTCGTAAGTCATCCGTCAAACACTTTCGATCACTTATTCCTCCTGTCCGTTCTGTTCTATTTTTCTTCTTCCCTTTGTCTCTTCCTTGACTTGTAATCGATAATAAAGAATCGGATTTAATATCTTATTTCAAGGAAACAACCAGAATAGATTAAGAGCATGTTTTATTTTGGATTTTATTAAATATGTTTGTTTAAATTAATATATGCAAGAAATGTATTCATAAATATGAATTATGTAATTAATTGAAAGTTTTTTGCAAAAGGAAAAAAGAAATAAAAGAGATGGGGAAAAAAGCATTATATAAATATTATATCCGTTTTATGTCTATAGTGCAATACAATCGTTGTAAAAGCTTTATGAAACGGATATTCTATAATAAATATCACGTATAAAACTTTAGGTTTTTTCTCCATAATGGTTTTTTAGAGCCACGTTGACACTTGTTTCATATTAAACTATATATATATATGTATATATATATGTTGTCTTATTTATTATAAAGGATTCAGGAAAACGGCAGCTATTAATTATGTGCATTATTAATATTAAAATTACGCAATAAAAATGCAAATTAATAAACAACAAATACGAATGTGCAGAGAATGTGTTGGGAAGACAAAGAGCGAGCAGAAGAATGCAATTTTCATGCATTAAATCAATAATATTTAAATTATTATATATAAATCAATTTATTGAAAGTGAAATATTAACAACGAAATGAAAAGCAGGAAAGAAAACGAGGAGATATGAGTAAAATAAAAAAATAATAAAGAAGAAAATATAATGAAAGATAAATAAACTGCACCATAGTTAATTAATAACTTCAAGTATGCTAGTTTTCTTACTCCCTTATAAAGCCTAAAAGCATATAATGGAAAAATGTTAATAAACATACTTTTCTTTAAGCCGTTTTAATAACTAAATTAACACTTTCCCTAGCAAGTTGCTTACAAGTAACTATCATTGCCAAGCTATGTGTGCCATTTTCGGTACACATCAATGAAATTAATAATTTTGAATAAAGCACGACAAGGGGGATAATAAGAAAAACAAAGATAAAGTAAAAAATATAATGAAACTTGAATAAAGTACATCGTAATATATTAACAACTTAAAGTATGCTACCTTTCTCATTTTCTTCTTAGCCCTAAAAGTTTACGTTGGAAAATGCCAAACAAGTATTGCCCTTTTTTAGACTGTTTTAATATGTTGACCCGCTCCCTACTCAAGTTGCTCATGAGTAAATGCTAACGTTACGCTTCGTATACCGTTTTCGATACATAACAACAAATTTAATAATTTTATATGAATACTTATTTTGTTGTTATGTGAACAAATATTTAAATATTTACACAACGAAAGGCTTTATGTAAAAAGAATATAGTGTGAACGAGTAGTACGCCTTAGATTTTACTTATCTTTTCAGGTACTACTTTTTATTAATGGTAGGCATGACACAGGGAACGTGTTAATCAATTTAACCTTGCTTTTAAAGCTTTGCTACAACATTTCGAAAACCTACAATTACTTTTAAGTTCTTTGTTTCTTTCGAAGTTTGGCATGACTATAACCTAAAGCGAAGTAGGAATAACTATGTTATATAGACAGATATGAATGAACATAGAAGAAATAATGTATGTAATCGCTTACTCTGAAAAGTGTTATAAACGTTAGTAAACATTGTTGTAGTCATCTTGAAAAAGCGGCCTACTTTTAGGCATTTAACATTTTATAGTACAATTTTTGGCGCGAAGACTTTAACAGTTGCGATTATAAACGACACATTCTCCAACCCTTATATTCTATATCACGTTATCTTTCGATTAAAAACATGGATTCTTTAAAAGCATGAAAATCATTTCTTAAATACAGCAATCGCTGTATAAAGATCCTTCCCTTTGAATGTGAGAAGTTTCATTAAAAAATGCTAAACATTCACAAGTTGAAAAATATTTTGTTTATCTTGCAGTGAACACTTGGCCGGCGAACGACTACTTAATGAAAACGTAATTTTTTTTTTTGCTTAGTTTTATAAAGCAAAAGTCATTACAAGTCTGCGTCATTTCCTTACGGCATTACAAGCATTATGTATAGTGTAATAGTAAATATTTTCATGGTACATATTTACCATGACATTGTCAGGTTAATGTTTAAATTAATTATAACAATATATACATTTAAGTTATTTTCTCATTTTTTGCTAATTATGTATAAATTAAATATAAATTTAATTTGTTTACCAATTTACACAAACAAGCATGCATTATATGTATTGATGTGCGGTAATTATGCAAAAAGTCGAACTATATTAAATAGATAAATGAATGCCTTTTATCGATGAAATGCGAGGCATGTTAATTTACTTATTTCACATGTAACAGGCAAGTAATATCATAACAGCATACAGGAAAGGTTGTGCATACATATATATATGTGTGTGTGCTTTTTTTTCGAAAGCGGTGGAAAGCATCAAAAGCCTAAAATCAATGTGGGAGTATCGCCGTTTTAAAGCTGTCCTTATGTCTCCGCCCGGAACGGACGTTAATTATTACATTGGGAGAACCATCTAAGCCAAATTGTTCATTCTATTGCTACATAAGCCTCCGTAAGCGTTCCTCTGATCGGTGTGGATATGCTTCTCTCTTGCTGTGCTAGCTGTGGGTAGAAATTTGCCAAAGATATTACTGATCCCCACTAGCAGCATACACGATTCACCATCCGCACTGCACCTCCACACTAAATCATCTATGCCTCACGCACTCTTCACCGATAACTCTGCGTCAAATACTACTTCACGGAGGCTGGTTGTGGTTAGTGCTATACCCAAGTGGTTCTATCCACTTCTTCTTAAAAATAAAGGTAAACTCTTTACAGTGATTGTAAAAACATTTTCAAAGAGACAAGAAATACGTCACGACAAAAAACAAATCACCGTAGAAATGTCTATATTCCGAGATTGTGGAACCACTAGATCGAACAGTAGAACTTAATTGATTTTGCCTCAAAGTGCTTCTGTTGTAAAATCCAAAATAATGAAAAACTTGAATACTCCGCACTGTTATGCTCTGCCTAACAGTGAACTTACTTACTATCCCACGATCAGGTAAACGGGAAATATGTGGCGCGAGAATCATGGAAATGAAACAAAAATAAAAATTCTCATCTTGTGAGTAAAAGAGTGCTCAAGATTCGTTCCATAGTGAATAAATTTTCCTTACTTTCATTGTTATTGGGAACAAAACACATTGAAAGTCAGCAAGAGAGAAAAACAGAAACAAAAAGCAAGCAGGAAAGAGATAAAGATATATGTACATAAAATAATATAATAGATAGAAGTGACAACCAGCAAAAACAGGATGCTTATAATATATTACGTTAATAATTAATTTTAATTGAAATTTAACTGGAGTTGCACAAGAAAAAAAAAATAAAAAACAAAATTTCAATAAATATGGGTATATGGTAGAATCCAATGATAGCAAGTAGATGGTAGAAAATTTTTCAAGCTGCATATCAAGCATAAAGACCAGGACCAGTCATAGGCTATGCGTAGCATTGCTTGCTTTCATCTAACTAATAAAGGAATGAATCCAATAATCTTGAAGAAAATATAAAAGAGAGAGTTAGGTAATCAAAATCGACCCTGGATACCCTACATCTCCCTAAAGCAATTCACGTAATGGCTATCTTGAGAGTGGCTGAAAAAGTTGCCCGCTCCGAACCATTTTTAATAGCGTTCGTCATTTAGTAAATAATTAAAGAGGAGAAAAGAAAAGAAATGAAAGGCAGAGAGAAGAAAATGTGTTAATTCAAAGGTAGCTCAACCACCATGACTATGGCAAAGCTTGATCTAGTTTTTCTATTTTTTTTTCTATTTTTCATTTTTTCTGAGCTTATGGCATAATGATGACTTTGACGGAATTAGTTAGCGATCACATAGCATATTGCACTACTCATCGGCTTACACACTTGCTCCACTTTTCTAAGGTGCCTTAGTGTCTGCAATTGCGGATCTACATCTTTGGCTGGATGAAAAAAAGGTAAACGAAAATAAGTAATAAGGGGTCACTGTTCGCCATTAAATATTCTACACCATCCTACTATTACTCACACAACGGCATTTCAAAATAGTGCTTTATATAGAAAGCAGTCAAAATGGTGGTCCGATTCGAACAATTGTAAATAACGTTCGTTCTTAGGCCAAAACATGTCGGTGTGGCATATGTCGAGCTATAGGTTGAATACAAAAAAAAAAGAGAACTACAGACGGGCATACGCTCAGAACCGCCGTCGGTGTGGCAAATGTCAGGCTATAGGTTGAATACAAAAAATAAAGAGAATTACAGACGGAGAGACGGATAGACACTCAGAAACATTTTCTGAATCCACCGGTATAGAAACATTTGCGACCATCTCAGGCTGTTCTGGTTCTTGCAACCATCCGGACAAACTTAATATACCCATCACAAGTGACATAAGGCATCAAATTCTAACATTAATCTCTAACTGAATAATAAATTAAATTTTATTAGTACTTTTCATCAAACGAATTATGGAAAGCCCCTTAAGAAAAAAAAAAAAAAAAAAAAAAAAAAAAACACTATTTTTCTACTTTTTAAGAAAAAAAAAATAACAAGAAAAAGCCGGAAAAAAAAAAAAAAAAAAAAACAAACAGTTCAGCTTGTCAAAGAATGCAAATGAATTTTTATTAGAAAAATGTGCTACAGAAATATTTTTCACATTAAAATTTACATTTTATAAAATAGAAAACAAAAAAAAAATTGTTTTATATTAAATTTCAAGTGAAATATAATCAAACTTTCGATAATCATTTATGTTTATGTTCAGCAAGCTATAGGGATAACTGAACTATGAATGTAATTAGAAACACTGTTGAGTGGAAAAGATTATATGCTGCCCGATGTTGTCAAGTAAGATATCTTGGAACATTCCGTGTAGGTTTACTTCGCCCTTTAGGTTATCGCTTTGCCGCACTAACTATAACCTTAACAAATCTTTTTGTACGATTTCTCACATCGACAATGACGACTATCGCTTCTTCGATGTGGCCACGAATTCTTACGATATTTTTAAAAAGTGCTTATTACACCACCGATTGCTGAACTTGGTTGCTTATGTATTACTCATCGCCATACAACTGCATCGAATGCCTAAAAGTTGGTTACGTTGTGCTGCTGTGCGCATATACTCGAGGAACAACATTTACCTAATTTGCTATATTTAACTTCAAGCTTATTGCCATTGTACTTCTCAAGCTTCGGGGAAACCCCATTTTTGGAGACAATCAGTTCAGTTCCTTGTGAAAAGGAAGTTTAGTATAAAAATTGTTGCTACGTAGAGTCTTATGCATAATTATTAAAAAAATGTTAGTTTAAATATAAAAAGTAAGTTAACCGCTTTGGGTTGTGAACGGTTCATCTATTTATATAGTCTGACTGATTAGTACCACACGGATTCATATACAAGGAGCACCTATACCATGTTATAGGACGGGTCCACTGTAATCAAATGAACCGGCCATGTCATATGTAGTATACGACGCAATATACATATCTTGAAGAAGGGTAGTCCGGTGTTGCCTAGCCGGGATTGTATAGTTAGTCCGAAGGCAGGAGTGACTATGTCGCGTAAAGTAAGGTTAAAGGCTTAATACACTAAATTTAAGCTCCGCGGATGTCTGGTGTCCATTTACAAAGTCACGAGTATCTTCGAGTAAAGGTGACAGCATTGGTTGACCTGCAGATTGGTGCTTGCAAACGATCCTTCGGGGGAAACTTGCATATTGATATATGATGTGGAAATTGCGGTGGATCTGAGAAATAATCAGTAATGTGCTTATGAAAGTATCGGGAGGAGATAACAGGTCGATAAGCCGCTTGAGTGTGTAGATGTAAGCAGAAGTGCTGTTGGGTTGACAGGTGATAAATCAGTTAGACTAACTAAGTTTAAACAGAGGTAGTGTTGCCAATCAACTATAAGAAGCAGCTAGAAAAAAATGAATGTCAGCAGAAATACTGCTGAAAAATTATGCTAAATGGATAATCACCATGAATATGTAAGGGTAAGCCGATACACCGCTCAATTAATATAACTTAGGACTTTAATGAATTTTATGAAGGGAGAAAAGGAAACTCTTCTCGAGTTGGAAACATAATTCCATATAAATGGTTTTAAGTAGAGAGTTCACAAATTCGTGATTAATTGCCAAGTTTGATATATGATATCAAAGCAGTTGCACCTGGAAGAAGTAACTGTATCTAAAGTGAGAAACACTGTTCATAATTCACTTAGCTGTGCTTGAGTAGTTAAGGGTGGAATATAACTGCCTTTTAAAGTTGTTGATATCTGAGAGTATACAGAATGCTCTTTCAGTAGGAAAACAATGATAAATGAAAAACTAAATGTACGCAAAAACACTAGTAACTTACTAAGGGTGCAATGATAGCCAAATCATAACGATCTGCGTATTTTAAGCAAAGTATGTTTATAGACTTCAATAAGATCAATGAATCAAGCAGAAGGATTATTAAATTATATATGGGCAACTAAGTGCAAGGAAAATTGTCACTGCGTTAAAGAGAACTGAGAGGTGAACTGAGTTTTAGGCGAATAGACAGCCAGGACAACTAAGTGCAAACAAAATTGTCACTGATTTAAAGAGAACTGAGAGATGAACTGAGGAAGAGGTAAATAAGTTTTAGGCGAATAGACAGCCAGGACAACTAAGTGCAAACAAAATTGTCACTGAGTTAAAGAGAACTGAGAGATGAACTGAGGAAGAGGTAAATAAGTTTTAGGCGAATAGACAGCCAGGACAACTAAGTGCAAACAAAATTGTCACTGAGTTAAAGAGAACTGAGAGATGAACTGAGGAAGAGGTAAATAAGTTTTAGGCGAATAGACAGCCAGGACAACTAAGTGCAAGCAAAATTGTCACTGCGTTAAAGAGAAATAAGAGGTGAACTGAGGAAGAGGTAAATAAGTTTTGGGTAAACAGAAAGCTTTGGCAACTAAGTGCTAGCAAAATTGTCACTGATTTAAAGAGAACTGATTGGTGAACTGAGGAAGAGACAAAGAAATTTTACGCGGATAGAAAGCTAAGTTCAACAAAGTGGACAAACAGTAGTGAGGTATTATTTTGATGGATTATTTACAAGCAAAGGAGGTTTTCATAGCTTAAACTAAAGCAAGGCCTTGTTTCCAAAAACGAAAAAAAAATTCGATTAACATTAAGGCTCCGCATAGCCAAGTAATCGCGTCTATCAAGTCAGAGTTCCCTGGTTCAAACCTCAAGTGTCCCAGATCATACTTCATCCTAGCTATTGCTCGTAGTGATTGCTAAGTCGGTAAAGACTTACCGATTGAGTATACACTCACTACGCTGCGATGACTTTTCTCTCCCCTCTTTCTTTTTGCTTTAACCATCGCCGTATTGCACAATGGGCGGACATCACCTTAGTGGTGGACGAGGTAGATGGTTTCATTCAAGTTTGAGTTCATAACAAAGACGAGGATTTTCACATGCATTCACATCCGCTGTAGCATTCAGAACATTTTCTTTTGAAAATTTTTAATTCGCACTCGATTGTTCGTTTTCTTTCAAGGACTGCTTTAAACCGCATTAATTTTCGATAAATGCTACTACTTACGGGTATGTATTAAAATTAATGTTAAAGCAAATTATTGCAAAGTAGATACGGAAATGTTTTCTCTTTCTCTTTTTTTTATTTTTGTTTTTATTTTTACTTTAAATGCGATTGAAAAAATAAATAAATTATTTATCATTAAATTGTTTGCTGATTTGTTTTCTCTCTGTTTCTCTTTTCTTTTTTTTTTTTCATTTTACATAACACATATATACGACGAACACATTCGCATACATTTTACCGCACATGATAAACGGAATATGTAAATCCTTTCTGAAAGCTTAACGTCAACAACAATTGCTAACATCATAAAATTGACAATTCAAATGAGTCTGATTTGCGCGACATGTCATCATTATCGACAGATAACAAAATATTTAATGTGAAACATCAAACAGAAATAACAACGACACAAAAGTACATAATATAGGAAAATAAGTGAATAAATGCCAACTTCTGGCACTCTAATGAATTGGACCACACGAGTCTCTTCTATTTAGAACGTTGTGCTAAAAAGTATTAAGCTTTCGAAAATTAAAATCGAGAATACATCGTTAAGTCCATGTACTTAAAGTCTGCTAAGGTCTGTTCTTCGGCAGAGACATCGCAAGGCATTCTCTCTTCTTTGAGATTTTCCCGGCTTAGCAAACTGCCTTTGTAGGAAGTTTTATACTGAAGAGATTTATTTTGAGAGACCATTGGTGCGGAATACCAAATCTGTTATAAGGTTAGAAAAACTATGGGTGGGCAAAACATACGGTTTTCTCTTATGATTAGTGACCGATCACAGCTCCAAGATACATCTGCTTGTTTTCTTTGTTTTCAATGTCATTGCCTTTAAAGTTGCAATGGCCGGCGGAGCAAACATGTAGGCAAAGGACCTTGATATTTCGCTTTGCTAGCAACTGCTATATAAAAAATTCCTTACAATTTTTTTTGCAAAAAGAAGGAAAAAGCGAAAGAGTGAAGAGGACAGGGAGACGATTGTTTGATCCCTTTTGCCAAAACACGTCGTTGTCGCAAATTTCATCATAATATCTGAAAAATTGCGACCTGTAGGTTGAGCACAACACGGAAAGATGGACAGACAAGCACAGATCGTTTAAAAAAGTGATTCCGAACCGACGCCGGCCTATCTCAAGCAATTCTGAGTGTCGCATACATCAGCACAAACTTAATGTTCCCTTGTGCTACAAGTGGTGTAGGATAGACTAGAGAATCCAATTTAAGTTGATTAGGTTACACAATTTTAAAGATTTGTAAAGATGTTGTTCTGAAATTTCAATTTATTACCTAAAACTATGAAATCTGACTTATTGAAGGGAATATTTCTGAAAAAAACAAAAAAAACAGCGAACCGAATTAGTCGATGAGTGCCTTGCCACGACTATCTCAAATTTTTAATTCATATGCAACCAATAGCTCAATGGCGATAACTAAACATCAATCTGTCGGCTGAAGCTTATCTTATAGGATAGATTCATCATCATCACTAATATAACGATAGCGCCGATAAGTGTTCAATTTCGGCATAAATAATATGATGAGAGCCTGGCTGATGCCATTAGTTATGGATTTCATGATAACGGACGTATATACAACCTAGAGCTAGAGCTGAAACATAAGATGCCTTACAAAGGCATAAATTAAAATTCAGTTGAAGGTAAGAAAAGTAAACATATAGGGCGCGAGGATAGACGGCAAGCCTAACAGAGGGACATGCTACAGAAGATGACCAGTGAATGGGCAAATTGTAGAAAACTTGAGCATGCAGCTTGACCTGCAATATCTTTAGCGATTCTTCATTTTTGGTTTTTTTCCTTTTTAATCAGCTGAGTTAGTTCTGGATACTCCCTCCCTCTGGTATTACAATACAACACTACGTCGTTTCTATATATGCGATTGCCATAACTATTTGACAGAAAGTCAATGAAAGATGTATTTTCCCAACTCGACCACGCTCGATAACGCTTCTAGGACGTGCAATTCTGAGCTCGGACTTTCAATAACACCTTGCATTGATGCCTACTCAAGTACCTGGGAAGCCTCATTAGTATCATATTATGCGAAGGCTTCGTTCCGCTAAATAATGCATTCTTTGGCCAAGAATTTATGGGCCGTGGTTTTAGTGGATTCTTTGTACACGACCCCAACGTCATGCGGAAAATTGTTAAAATATTAAGAAAATAACTACGATGTGGAC
>KK502816.1:0-28701 GCA_000688735.1 Glossina austeni
AAATATATATATATTTATATACATACACAACTATGTATATGTGTATATGGGCGTGTGTGTGTGTGTGTGTGTATGTGTTTATTGTATAGACACATACGAGTGTTTGCCCACAACTATCTACGTATGCATATATTTGCGATTTCACATTGCTTTGATAGCTCACACTTTAGACTTTTGCAACGCACACATACATAAGCTTACATCTATGCAGGTAACCAAAGCAAATATGTGCAAAAATAAATATACGAGCTGCCATTATTCACGCACACACACATAAGCGTATCACAGGCACATCATATACATGCATGCATACATACATACATACATACATACATACGTACATATTATAAGTAAAATGGTTACATAGTCTGTACACATTCGTAAATGGTTCATTAGTAACGGGAAAATGCAAACATCTACACACATATATTGCATAAGCTTACCTTTCTCGTACGGTATGCATAAGCAAAAGTTAAAAAGTATCTCCTGAATTCATAGGTTTCACAACGGCATTGAATAAGAATTTCAACGCTTGCCAACAACTTGAGTGTATGTGTATGCGGTTTTGTTTGTATTTGGTTTTATGCTTCTATAAATTGTGTAAAATAAGTTTATGTTAGAGTTTATGTTGTTTGCTTGTGTTTACAATCGTTTCAAATTGTTTTTACAATAACTATACGTGTGCTGCTGGTGTGCAGCACAAGCACTTGTGTCAGTGCACGCGTACGGTTGCTTGTAATGTTTGTAGTTTCTTTGCATCTGATGTGGTTGCTCACTTTGTTCTTTTTGAGTTCTCACTGCCTTTACTCTGGCTGTGTTTTCTTTCTTTTTTTTCCTTTTTTTTTTTTCGTTCTTTCCTACGTAAATAAATAATGTGAATGAGTCCTTTTAGACAGTTTGCCAATGAATCATGAAGAGTTCGTTATCAATTTTAAGAAAAATTACTTTAAAGTGAAACTACACTTTTAACTTTTTTCCTGATTGTGTTGTTGTTGTTGCCGTCACTGTACTGTCTTCATTTCATTTGTCATTCATTCATTTCTATCAACTGATGTGATTCGGTCCTTTTAATTATATCTATCCTAAGTTCAATAATATTCGCAAACAACATTCAAAACTTCGCACAATTCGCTTAATTGAATTTCAAGGTATGGCTTTTTGCTTTACATCTTTGCTTGGGTATGTTGGGTGTCCAAGATGCGACCTAAAGTGAACATATTATCCGCATTATCAGTTTTTTTGTTATCTCGAACCATTTATTTGTGAAGATATAAAAAGAAAAGTTTTTTCTTTAAGTATTTGAAAAGCATTTAATAGTTTGAATATGTCAGCCAAACAAAATGTTTTTCTTGAGGAGGAATATGCAATTTTCAAGGAAAATATGCATTTTCGTATAAGTTCTTGTATGAAATAATTGCTATTTTCAGTTGACATAACCGCAGAGGTATGGTTACTAATAATCAGCCCAGATACGGGATGGGTTCGATATACTCGTAAAAGAATTAAAGATTGAAAAACGAAAAAAAGGAACAAGAAGAGTTGAACATTTTATATTAAGTTCAGCTACAACTACAACTACATAACTACAACAACTACATTGTATTGACTTTAGATGGAAATTGCTTCGAATAATTTAGAAGAACGAGCGCACAACAACCAAGGAGAACGCTATTTATTGTTTGACAATTTTTCTTATAATTTTTACAGGTTTTTTGTGAGCATAAAAGTCTGTAAACAACTTCCAAATCGTATGAAAATATGATTGCAATCACAGAGGATAGATTTATAATGCTATGGGACATATAACCGAGATATCGATTAGTTTCGATCCTCACTCTATCACATCAATCAATCAAAGCTAGTGGTAGGCATTGAAATATTTAGCTTAAAGTGAATATAAACTGTGAGGACCCAAAGTCGTCCCTCGTTTTGGGCTCACGGATTCTCCGTCTCTGGCGAGGGGAAGGGAGTGCTAGACTAAGGTAGAATAGCATAGATTTAGATAACAGTCGAATAGAATAGATTAAGCGTAGGCTAAGCATAGGTTAAGAGTAGAGAGAATAAGAATAAGTTTGAAGGGTCGTCGTCTGCCTCGCGCAGAAATCAATCGGAGTTAGACTCTCGAGTAGAGAGGCCGGTTAGTGGATAAGAAAGAGTTATAAAAGAACGAGTAGAGAGTAATAAAAAGCCCCCTGTGAAAAAAAATAAATGTCTTGCGTGCTTTTCCTACCCTGGGCCGCTGAGCTGCCCCAACCTAAGGAAAAGGGACGAAACGTCCTCGCAAAACACTTCGTGCATTCTTTAATATCTCCGTTTTATTTACTCCTAAAGGCCACAGTTATCCATTCATGCAGGCGGATCATCAAATTTGTTCTGTTTTTCTCACGCATCATCATTCGCCTTTAGTCCGGTAGTCCGATTTCTTATTCATTTCGCAACAGCGTTTAACATGCTTGCGTGCCAATCGATATTCGGATACGTCCGTATAATCTGATCAATATTTCTGCATAATTAAAATGACTGCCTTCATGAAGCGATCAGACCATCTTTTTCTTAATAACTCTCTTCACCATCTTGAGCATCAATTCGAAAGCATTTGCGATTTAATAAAGACCAAGCCCTCCTGTCGTAGTCAAATAAAAATGTCTCTGGGAAAATTTGAATTTTTTCTCAATTGAAATAAAAGCTTACTCTAAATATTGTTTTCTATATAGTTTTTAATTATAATCAATTGGTTTTTCGATGAATTTAAAATTTTGCATTTACGCTTTTGTGGTTTGCAGTGTGTGTCCTCTTATAGGGGAAAAACAATAAAATCGAATCAATTGAGTGTGAAAAAAATGCATATTATTGTACTTAATGGATTACGGGGGTTAAACGGCTTAAGCGATGGTGAGAGCAGACGCTGCTTAAAGATATGATCTCTTCAAACTGAATTCTAAAGTAAATAAACACAATATTAATAAAAAAAAAAAAAAGAAGATTTTTCTCGCACTAACGCGAAAACCATAAATATTTTCACGAGTAAATTACAATTTTATTTAAAGTGAATAAATTTTGCGGTAAAATGTATTTACGGTTTATTGTATCTTTTGTGGTTTTAACGCAAAAAATAAAACAAACATAACATATACAAAGTGGGGCGGAGATTCTTTACCATTTCACTCTGAGGAAATTCGTGATGGATTGCGACTAATAGAAGACAAAGGAAGACGATTTTAATAGTGAACGGTAATCGGTGAAATTACGGTCCACGGTTTTATAAGAGAAATAACTGAATAACAAAAAAAAAAAATTGGTTGATACTGATATCAATGTAAGGATATAGGGCGTAGTTGTCCTAAAAGCCTTTGAATAGAAACCAGAAATCGTTCTCTCCTTCCTAGAGAATTCATAAAAAGTGGATACATACATAAAAAGTGAGTAATTGATTCTTACAATTTAAGAATCTTTGAATAAATTATTTAAGTACTCACAGTCCACTTTCAGTGCCCAAACTGTAATCCTTCGATAGCATTTAGAATTTTTTATTTCATTCTTATTTTACTTACTTAGACTTTGCCTCGATTTCTTTCCTATAAAAGGCCTTAGAGCCCTCTTGCTGAAGGGTAGAACAACACCCAAGTTTTCCAATATTGGTACGATTATTAAATATTATATAGATTTGACGATTAGTCGTAGGTAAGTTGCTATGATTTAAGACTTTCAGGCATTCTTGCCATTCAAAGGACTCAACAGATATCTTATGGAGTGTATATATTCTTGATCATTATAGATTTAATTTTATCTCAAAATAGATTTAAATTTTATCTATAGAGCCATTCAAAAGCCATTCAGTGTTCAAAGTCGTATGCATCGAGCAGCGGGCACGCATTCGCTAAATAAAGTGTTTTTCAATTTTCTATTTAATCGCTCCGCTTAAATTAGAAATTTGTTTAATTCGTGATTATGTGCGACACCTCTTCTCTGTGTTCGCTAAATAAAAGTTTGTTCTCAAAGCGATGAAGAGGAGATGTTCATCAAGCGGAAGGACCAAATTGGCTGACTGCAACAAGAGTTTAATTTATGCGTAAGCTGCGCTCATATAAAATTCTTCACATTTTTAATCGCAAGACGACTATATTTTTTTTAGGATTTTCCTAAAGTTGTGCGTTTGGACGTTTGATTTTTTATTTACAATATAATAGAAACGTATATTTGCAATATTTTTCAAAGTTACTTAAATATTTAAATAAACACGTATTCGTGAAGGAAAATAGAGCTAAAGCCATATTATCGGTTGCGGTCGATATCTGCAATGCCTGCTACTTCTTCTGTCGTTCTTTTCCTTTTCTACTCCTTCTACATGATATGACTCGTGGGTGATGGGTTATTTCTGATAAAGTCTTTTTCACTCGATTCGATTTTTAGATGGAAATTAGTTTACACTGATGGCCGGACTTGTCTACAGATAACTCATCACATTCGAGTTCTCAATATCCTGTAATTTTTATTAAGTCTGACTGAATGACTTACTTACTTACTGTAGGAGACAGTTTTCTTTATAGCGGTCTTCATCCATAATATAATAAGTAAATGACGACATATGAATGGGTTACGAATGCTATGATAAACGCAGAGTATCATTTAACATTTATCGGCGGCTATAAAAAAAACGAAAAAAAGAAAAGCCAAATAAATAAAAAATTCGAATAATAATAACAAACACAACTCAAGCATATAAAAACATTTTTTCCAAATATTTACGAAAAACATATACACGCACACATATGTGCAAATATTTATACAAATCTTTCTAAACATTATTTTAAGAATAAGTTTGCGAAGGAGTTGGGAGGAGACCGAAGACATATAGAGCTGCTTTCAATTTTTATTTCACATAATTCTTTTTGATTATAAACAAAAGGAAAATCAACTGTTGTAACAGTACCCGATGCACAAACACACGTTTATTCCCATCCGTACTTCTGTACGTTTCATGCGGATATAAAAACTTTCTTGCTGTATGACTTTTGTTGAATTTCTTTCTTGAAATCGTTTTTTATTTGGTCAATCGAACTCGTTTATTGTGTTTGTTTTAATGTTTTACCAATTTTTGTGTGTGGAATGGAACGACATATATGTGAACATTTCTGTGAAGTTTGGTATGTGCGCAAGGAAGAAGGAAAGGAAGAAGGCTCGAAAATGGTAATCGGAGAAAGATAAACATAAAGTGAAAAAAAATCGAATTTTTGCCTTTGGCTGAATTTTAGAATACCAACAGCAGACCTTACATATGTGTTTATATGTTTATTTATGTATTCGGTTCGCTTGGTTCCTGTGCAATATTGAACTTGCCTTCCATGGAATTAATTCACAGGCCCATATACGGGCATTTGGAACTAAAGGAGCTAACTTTCATTAATCAAGCTGAGTATTTTTTAAAGTATCCTTGCGAGAAATGCCAGGTCAACAGCTACTGACAGCGAGCGTATACGTAATAAAATCGAAAATGTATTTTCAGCGAAATCTTTGATTAACGTCGGGAGTTACGAGTAAAACCAGTATATTGGCGGTTCACAGATTCGAAGTAAAGCTGAGAGATAATTGGAAATTGGTCCGAATTTGTTTGTTTCGATTAGTAACTGTAAGCAAAATTAAATACCTTTTGGCACAGATTTTCCGTAAAGTCTCATGTGGCAACATTTCTACTCCCTATATATTAATAGAGCCCTCGGTGTTAAAACTAAATGCATCGACCCTTTCGTTCTGCTATAATTTCTTTGCAACTGTGAGCAGACTGGCAATCGGGCGTCTTTTGAAAACTGATTTCTGAAGTTGCTAAGCTGCTTCAACTTGCATTGCGTCGACATTTGGCAAATAATAAGTGGAAGGTTTTCAGATACATGGCACTACAGCTTCGGTTGTCGCTTTCAACGATATTGACTAACTTTTTGTGGACCATGTTTGCTCTGTCGCGCATGAATGAAAGACAGAAAAATATGTTTGCTAAATATTTCATTATTATACTCAGATTTGAAGACGTTAGAGTAATAATTTCAGCTACGGATAAGTTGATAACGAACGGATAGAAGAGAATTACCTCTACTCACAAATGTTTGCTGATGTAAAGTCTATATACAACATAACAATGCCTTGTCTCTTATATAAGGAGCGAATAGAGAAAAGTTGATTCGCATACGATATTCGATCTTTGAAAATTAGAACGATAAACATAAATGCTTTTTATAGTCGTAGATTTTAATTCAAAATGAAGAGCGCCCATCTATCGGTCTAATTGTCTTTTAAATATGATAAATTTCCTCTCTCTCTCTCTGTCTCTCTCTCTTTAGCGAATTAAAGAAGTTGAGATACGTGAAAATATAAAATAAAAATTTTTCTTTACTTTTGACGTGAACTGACGGAAGTGACATTACAACAATGTAGGGGATAATGTAATCAATTTTTATGAGGATTCTCTCAATTTGCGTTTAAACTTTTCCTACATTTTTAGCACATTCAAGCATACACGTTTGCATTTACGTCTTGCTATAGGTTCGAAACACATAAAATTCCAAAAAATGTAAAGAAGTTGTAATCAAAGTTATATTGTGCTTAGCTTGATATTCCTGATATAGCCTTTTTGCACTTTTTGTCATGGGTACACCATGCAACTACAATAGAAATAAAAGTATTTCGTTCTTATTGCAATTTAAAATTTCGGTATTGTTTAACTTTTTAGACAAACTATTTTAGTTTTGTTTTACTTAAGAACTTTTGTACACGTACGACGTACTTATGCCTTCACATCCGCTGCCAATAAGGCAGAAGGACCGAAGGAACGAAAGTTTTGGTGCGCATAAATTTGGTGCGCATAAATTTGGTGCGCTTTCAATGAAAAAAGATCATCACGCTCGGTCTTCCAACTAACAACCTATCGACACAAACGAAAGCTCTTTGAAATTAATTTAACATCAAAAGGAACTGACTACGCGTTGCGTGCTGGACGCCGGTGCGACAGACTCATATTGTGTCATATATATGTGGCAGTTAATAGCGTTTAGTGCGTTAGTCTTCAGATGACTTCTAACTTCCACTACTAACGAGGGAACGCAGCATGCTGCGGCGACATCGAAGAATTAGACCCATTAAAAGCGAATTTGATTAAATGACGCCCTTTTTGACAAACCTAGGGCGGGAGCAACTTTGCCGCTTTGTCCATTTAACTTGAACAGAAAGTCGCATTGCCCTTCTAGGCCAAGTTTCGATTGATTGAATGTTTCAACTGACGCACACGCACCCCCGACTAAATGTTTACTTCGCGCACGATTCGTGTTACAGACGATTGCTGCGATTCTTTTCAAACATTTGTAGCAGACTCATCGTATTGTTATTACGACTTTAAATGATTTGCTTTGAATGATGGTTATGTTCGTAGACTGAGCTGTTATTCGATTGGTTAGTTAGTTAGTGAGTTGACTTACTTTCCCTATGACTTGCTTAATTTTCTAAGTCATTTATTGCGTTTAGAAAAATTTTATTAATTACTCTCTCTCTCTCTCTCTCTCTTGTCCACGTTTATCATTCGTTTTGTGAATAAATTATAAGATAAATAAAATAATTAACTGAAAAAAGGCAGAAAATTTCCGTATACGAAGCCACTTAAAAATTGTTGTTTACAGTGGCGTTGGGTTTGATTATTTTCTTCTTTCCTGCTCTTCAGCTAAGTGAAAAAGTAGAGAAATTTATTAGCAAAAGTTATCTCCTCTTTCAGCAAACCGAACCAAGCGATTTAAGCAAACAAACAGCTAAAGTTATTTATGAACTTGACAGAGAAAATTGCTATGTCTTCACGTATTAACAACAACCGCAAAGCTATGTGTATATAGTAACAAAATAACTGTTAAATACATATATATTTATGTGTGCATAAATACGACAGACGACAAAAGCGAGCAAAACAACAATAGCAGCAATAGCAACAATAGCAATGAAAAGTTGACATAGCTGAATTTTAAATAACAAACAACAATAGCAACAACAGCAGCAACAATAAGAATACAAATTTTTATTTAACGTTTATACTTTATCGCATTCAACCACGTCACACACACACACACATACACACACATACACACACATACGCATACCGAACACAAAATAGGAATAGTGGCGCAGGAACAAAAGCGTGCGCAACAATAGCGGCTGTAGAGAGATACCCTGAAACCGCAACGTGTTGCTATTGTCATTGCAAAAGCAATGCTTGCTTGCTGTTGTTGTATGTAATTTTTAGGGAAATTTTTGCTTCGTTGCGACATAAATTTCGTAAGAAAAATTAATTAAAGTTGGCAAACGCATAAAAGTCAACTTTTTCTTATACTTTTACTATTTTTCATTATAAATTAAACTAACGGAGTTTTACGGTAATCAGCGTTGCCACACAATGCAATTAAAAAGAATTTCAATTTTTCCTTTGTTGTTTTTTGTTTTTGTTTTTGTTTTTTTTCTTTCTTCACTCTACTGTGGCACCTAAAAGTAATAAAAGTAAACGCTTACAGTTTTGCATCCCATTTCTCATGGCTACTGGCACATATGGTATATGCGTACCGGTTGCATGTATACCGAAAAATATTTGTTGGTAAAACGCGAGTGCGAGCGCGAGCGCGAAACAACAAAATTGCCAACATTGCGTGTACTGGCAGCAATGCAACAAAAAAATGATTAAACTTAAATAAAAATTGCGAGTAGTAATAAAAGAAAAAGTTTTCATTTTTTCCCCATTTTCGGCAACGACATCTGCTACAATTGCCGTCATTAACATTGCGAGCCCAATGCAGGTTATTCGCTATTCGCTATTCTCGCTATGTTGTTCGTTTCGTGCAGGGTTGTTCACAATGCCAAATGAAGTTGCCGTGAATTTCCCTCCTGAAGATTCTGTTTCAGTGTAACGTTCCGAATTTATTTAACCTTTTATCATATTAAACCTTGGGCCACAGATCTGGCGGAAGAATGGGCCTGAGCCCCTTTATAGAGATTTCACTTAAAGCAAAACAACAAATGAACAACGCTCGATGAAGTGGTAACTTTCATTCGACAAGGTTTTAAAACTCTATATATATAAATATTTATATAGATTGGATCAAGAGTTACAAAGGTTTCGGCACAAGATTAGTGCGCAATTAGTTTGTATTTAAAATTCAAGCCGAGATCAAAGTGATTTACTTTATGTTGTACGCATCATCATCGGGAGGAGGAGGGGGATAACAAACGCACACTCTCTTCTTTGCATTGCTTAAGTCTACCGCAGCGAAGGGTGTTCATGATTTGTTACTAACTGTTTGTATTTTCTATGTCAGAACGTTGCGAAATACAATTTTAATCGACTCCATTGACGTTTTTTACTTAAGTTTACTTAATCGTTAACGGTGAAGTTAAATTTATTTTTAATTGAATGCTTTCCGTTATTCATTTGGAAAACTGTGTTACGTTTATCAAAGATAAAACTCCTATACATATATGCATATATATATATATATATATATGAAAGACACTGCAGTAAGATGTAAGATGTAGGAGGACGCTATATAACTTATCTGCCTAATGAATTCGATATTTTCTGGCAGAGGAGGAATAATAGTCCAAATTAGAACTTGACTACTTTTCGAGGATTTATACCGCACTTGGTAGGAGGATGAAGGAAGAAATCCCCAGCAAAATTCGAAGAAACTCTATTTTGAACTTCACATTGAGTTCACCGTAAATAAAGTTAGATCAGAACCTGGCGTTATTGGTATTACTTGCTTACAAGAGCTGAATGAGATCAGTGCTTGAATACGCTTCGCTCGCATGGTCTCCTTCCTATAGTTGTTCTGTTTATGCGGTCAGGTCCCAACAGTCAGTATTTGTTGTAGAGTTTAAGCAATCAGTTTAATTTTAACAAATAAATAATTAAGTCATTTATGTTAATTATTATAATATAAAAAAATTGTTAATTATTGCAACATTTTAATGTTTACAACAAATATTATGACATAATAATATAAAAAAATATTCAGCTGTTGATAGTAATTTGAACGAAACGTAAACCAGCTTATGATTTGTTTTCATTCGCAACCAGAATTCCCGCTTGCATACCGCCCTCATATTTAATTTAATTGCAATAATTTATGTGAGAATCAGTAAATTATATATTAAGCAATCAATTACAAAATGGATTCCACGAGAACGAAACGAGGTTGTTTGTTATTATATATGATAAGTTTGTTTGTCGTCTTCGCCTGCTTTCTGGCCTTTTTCCATTGATTGATTATTAGTCTCAGAGTCCCGCTCTATATTTTATATTTCATTTACTGCGTTTACTTTTTGTATACATTCTCTTTTAATGGCACACCACACACCACACACCACACACATAAATATTGGATTATTGTCAGTTTTCCTTATTTATTCCTTTCTTGTTGTTAGTTGCGTTGCTTTCATAAATTTTAGGTTTTATTTACTTAAGCGACATTATTTATATGTGCAATCGATTAAATCGATTTATCTAATTTTTTACATTAAGAAATTGGTCGTTTTTTTTTTTATCTCTTCTTCAAGGCAATAAAAATTTTTCTTTTTTTTTTTTTAATTTTCAACAATTTAAACTCTCTTTTTACTGCTCTTTTTACAGCTAATCGAACCACATACCGGACAGTTTGCGGTTATAGTTATTTAAGCGGATTCACCATCGCTTGGGCTGCACCACCATCATCGTACATGTATTATGTATGGCCGCGAAAACCGTCAGGTAATTTCTATCATCTTTTTTACGTAGTTGTGATATCCTCCGAATATGATTAGACTTTAGTTTGTGAGGTTAACATCCAGAAGGAAACAGATCAGATTTTCCAACGAATGAGTAGCATTTTAGTGAGATTACACGGATAAAAGTAAGTGAATAGCAAATGGTTTGAAAATATGAGTGGTATAGGTTTCACATCCGTTTCATCCGCTGTAGCATTCACGTTCGCGAACGTGTCAAACAATGAAGATTAAACGTTGGGGTTCCGTCCGAGTGCACTCCAAAAGCTTGGTCGATCTATAATATAAGCAAAACGGTGTTCTTCAGTTCTTCATAATCGAATGCATTATGAATTTTCCAAACGCAAGCATACAATGTTTCCTATGTATACGCGCGCGTATAGTATTTTCTATTATTATGTTTATATTGCTTGCCGTCAAAAATGTGTTCGACGTATGTGGCATTGTTATGCTTTCATAGTAAAAAACAATGAAAACATCAATTTATGCCAATGAAATTGAAAAACAATCAATAATTTGCTTATAGAGTGCGGTATATATAAATAAACATAAGCATGCATTGTATGTGTGTATGTGATAAGGTCTCCTCCCTCTCATTCACACACATATGCAACACATATGTGCATTAATTTATTTTCTTTTGAACTTGTCAGCATTAACATGAAACAACTGTGTGTGTGTGTGTGTGTGTGCGCGTGTGCGCAACCACTTTAGTTTATTTTGAAATGTCCTGCAAGTGAGTTGTCCTTACTTTTCCGTTCTATTCTGTTCTACTTTTTTTTGTTTTATTCTTCTGCAAACAAAAAAAAAAAAAAGAAAAGAAAGGAAAGGAGAAGAAAAGAAAGAAAAGAAAACTTGAACGTCAATCATTTGCTTTGCATTCTTGAATTTGAGTTCTATTCAATGTTTCCTATTTATTTCCTTCACTTATCTGCTACGATTTTGTTATATTGTTGCTGTTGTTGTTTTATATAAACGAGATGATAAAAGAAATGTTAAACATTTGTGTTTGCCATTGTTGTTGTTGTTGTTGTTGTTGTTTTTTTAAAGTCATTTACACACTTACGGAAAAAATAAAACTTGCAAAAAATAGAAAAATGAAAAAATTTGTAGGAAAGTTGCTAGAATAACAGAAGAGAGAGAGAGCAGGTGGGGGGGAAGACAAAAGGCGAATGCATCCAAAACATTTCTACACAAGTGCTTACATTGTGGAAATAAGTGAAAAGAGTTAAAAGAGCATTTCGAGATTGCTGAGGGTATTTCCAAGTTATTTTCTTTTCATTTAGGCTAAGAGACGGGGTTTGCAAATTAAGGGAGACCGAGAAAGGAAGAGCAATTATGATCGGATTAAGTCGAATATTTTGATACGCACAAATTATTTTCTCTCACATGCTTTAGCCAAGCATGCTGCAGTTAATATCAGTCGCTTGCTTTATGTCATTCCGTCGATCGACTCTTCTGCCTATCTGTTGGCGTATACAACCATGGACACATAAATAGCATAAATTTAAATCAAAGCGAGTTTAATCAGTTCTTCTTCTTAAAACTATGCAACGAAAAGGACTTTGTTTGACAACGTTGACCATTAACCACCAGTATTGAGCGAAATGCTTCAAAAATTATTCGGTATTCGATATTCGTTTTTTTCACTCTTTGCCGGCTTACATACGTGCACAGAATGTGTTTTTGGGAAATTGGTCATAGAATAGCGTTCGGGGCTATTTTCAAAGAGAAAAACGTATCAAATTTTTTAAGACTTTTTGTTGTGGTTTAAACAAATGTGTGTGTTTGAAATAAATTTACTTTTTTACTTATTTTTTCACAGCTATGGGCCGAATGGTAAATCTATTTTGCTCTAGAAGCCGTTAACTGTTCCTTTGGAAGTACGCAGGCTTGCGTCACTTTCAAAATAAATAATTCGTATCTCACTCGTCTGTTTTCTTCTTTTCTTAAAGATATCTTTTCATTCGTATAGTGGGCAAAGACGTCCACTGCTCGTAATCGATGAAAAGGTTGCTTTCATCTATATATATATATATATATATATGAATATATATATATATATATATATATATATATTTTATCTTAGAATTTATTAAAAAGAAAATGTCGTGAAAATGTTTAAGTTTTCCATACGAAGGTGTTCAACGCGCGAGAGGATATCGTTAACGCGCCCTCATTTTGATATATAAAATATATGCTGAGGAGAGCGAGAATTAACTAATGTTTATGGGATTTTCTGACTGACCGGCTTTCATGCGTGCGTGCGTGCGTACGAATGTGAATATGTGCTTACAACTGAAGACAATAAACGATAATTTACTGCAGTAATTAACTGCTTTCAACTTACGGACACTTATTAAAATAAATCAACACATGAAATAAGTTAATTTCATTGTTTTCCCTTAACCGCACATCTTTGATTTACATATACAAATATACATTTTTTTCTCCTTTTCCTTCTCCTTTCGCTTTCCCTTTTCATTTCAATGTAATGCGCGCTTCTGCAGCAAACAAACTATATCTTAACAATAGTGGCTCGGGCGCGCTAGCTTGACGGGGAATGTTTAACATTTCGCGTTACGTATATGTATGCGTGTGTATATGGCTGGCTGTATATAAGTTCTCATGATTCACGCTGATTGTTGCTTGCGCTTGTGCTTACATTATGTAACGCGCACAATACATACAGCATTGCATATGTATGTACTCCTCATAAATACATACATATTTATAAATTTTTATTTTAACGCGTAATGAAAAGAAATTCATAAACGAAAAATTTTCCATTGTTGCAATTATAAAGATTTTAAAATACCGGTTTACTTCCCTTCCTAGTGTGCGTGTAAGTGCATGGACGAATGTTTGTGTGTGTGTGTTTTACTTTTATTTTTTTTTGTAGAATCAAACAATGTGCGCGTATACGTTGTGTGTTTAAAAGTAATGATCGTTCTTGCTGTCGCCAACAAGCGCGCATTAACTTACTTTCGTTTTGAATATAAATGCACTCTATAATGGTTTGTTATTTTTAAAAGTGCCTATAGATATCTACATATTATATATATATATATATATATATATGTATATACCGTCACATTCGCAATCATACGTATACTTTAGGGCGCCAAAAGCATAATTTCGTTTTATATTTTCATTTTCACGCTTACACACATCTATATATATATATATATATGTATATGTAGAGGATGTAGGTAATCGCGTGCTTATATGAGAGTCTCTGATAATTGGCTTTGTTTTCATTGTTGCCAACATAATTAATTAAAAGTAAACACAAGCCACGTCTGTTTGTTTGTCCCTTTGCCTCTCTGATTGCTTTGCTAGCATGCTATGATAGTAATTTTGGTCGTTGCATTATTTCATTATAATTACATCGTTACTTTTCTACATGTGCATGATTTTCATTTCCCATGATTGCATCCACTATTCTATATAAACTTAAAATCATATGTTAGCGCTTTTTTTCAATACTTTTTAACGGCTAAAGTACATACATGAGTGTCTCAAAATCAGAGTCCCGATATCCCGGGATTATGCATGCACTCGCTTGAATCAATCATATTCTAGGCACGACACGAGATATGACTTTTACTTTTAGATATTTTACGGTCTACTTGCCGCCCAATAAACTTGATCGTCTTAGAGAACGGTGTATATGCATTGTTAACTGGCTTTTTTGTCTGTTAGTCTCCCAAAATCATTTGATCTTAAATAAAACGGTTCTTAGCTTCATGTCTGTTGTCCTCCAAAAATTTCTCTTCATTATTGTTCATCTACCTTTCCATTTTTTTTTTTTTATAGTAACTAGCTCCTATTTTTCGGATATGTGACAAGAAAGTATGTTTGTCCTGTTCTAACAATTCCTTTTTCAATAGGCCCATTGTACGCTAGTAACGTTAACTGGTTTCTCGCTTACTTAATAAGCTAAGCCTTTTGTAAGAGATCTCGTTATGACATTTAATTCATTGAAATCATGTAAAAACGTAATAAGGTCGTCGATGTGTGTATTCACTAATTGCATATGTATTGAGAAAATTTACGCTTTAAAGGTTTTAAAATCTAAATGCAATAATGGTGCGATTGATGGGAGAAAAAGTTCGAAGGAACCGAAAAGAAATGAGAAGAGAACCGACCGGACAAAGTATACAGGAAAAAAAACACGAATAAATTGGAAATCGCATTTTATTTACTGCAAGCTATAAAATTCTTGTCAACAATATTTTGGAGCTTTAGCCCATTTGTATGGAAAGCCAAAAAAGTAACGCATAATCGAGCCACAATACAAATCCAAAAGACATGTGTGTCTGTTCGACTTTCGTCTACCTATTTCAGCTAAGTACAGTGTGTGAAAGAGAGGGGGGAGAAGAAAATGCGTAGAAATTTGCATACCCAACCAAACCTTTGAAAAGAAGAGCCAAAACAATGTGACTCTACCTAATTTATCGCATGTTAAACCGGAGCATTCGCTTAAGTTCGTAGTGCCACAAACCAATTAAGAATTATGCCCTCATCTAAAGAAGCAAAGAACAGAAAAGAAAAGAGCATGTCTTGCATTTGTTTTTGTTGGTTTTTTTCGATCTATGTTAGAGCACTAAAAAAAAGCCTTTTCTCTGTTTGCATTTTACATTTGCTTGTGCATAAACATATGCATGCATGCATGCATGCATGCCTTTGCGATGAGAGCAAAACATTTTTGTTTGTTTATTGCATATTTTGTTTATATCATATTTAATATGAATGAATTAAACACTAGTATGTTAACGTCCCATCTATGGAAAATAATAGAGAAACTAATTTAATAAAAGTCATAGAAAAGAATATAGTTTTCATAAAGGGGATAAAAGAGATTATTTCTAAACTAGAATTTATGAATTAACTGCCTTTTGGGGAAGCGACTGTGTGAGATTGTGATACTGTGAACGTAATGAAAGGTTTACCTTGTGTTTTCTTAAATAATTGACTATTTGTTTATTAACTAGAAACAAATTGGAATGAAAAAGTAAAACGAGTTTCATAAGTAAAACGAATTCGTTGGTTTACCTTAAGGTTGAAAAGCACTGATAGTAGAGATATCTGTTGGGGAGAATATAGAAGACAGCTTCAAGTGAAAACTGCAGCACATGCAACCAAGAGCTTTTTCTTTTATATATTATATATAATATCATTATGAATATTATATATAATATTCATTTCGTCGAAACGTTTGCAACGCCCACAAGAAGAAGTATATATATACTTTTGATCAGCGTCGAATTCTCAATAAATTTAAGCATGCCCGTCTGTCCTTCTGTCTGCCTGTGTAATGTCTGTTGTAAACGTTCTTTTGGCAACAAAAATTAAGTTAGCGACTTGAAACACTCTGGCAGAAACACTGGAAGTCCAGAAGCAAGGCTCAAGAATCCCACAAAGCGCACAAATACTTGGCCAGTTTCAAATTTGAAACGCACCTAAACATGTCTGCCTGTTCGTCTGTCCATCTGTCTGTTTACACAATTCTCTACTATTCGTGGTAAACATTCTCCCGTTAGCGAAAAACTTGCAAAACAAGAACGATGATGGTTCCCAGTTCGCTCCCAATCGAATTTAATTTTCTTCCTTGTTTTTTTTTTTTTTGAAAACATGTTTGCTTGAAAAAACACTAAATTAACTGAAAATATTTTGTTGAGCATTCGATGGTTGCTATGAGTGTAAGTCGCAGTAAATGACAAAACAAAGGCACAAACAAATATTATTCAGATCGCTTTGTAGCCGACGGTTGTTATGGCTGTTGCTTTTGTTTATTAAATTTCCACTAAATGTCAAACGTTGGGAAATACACACACATGTTTATTGTATTATGTTAAGAATTCAAATATTTTAAGCAGATTTTTACAATGGTATGATTACCAATTTTTCACAAGAGCTTGAGGAAAATACGTGGGTTATTATTCAGATGCATGGAATTCAGAGAAATAAAATTCTAATAAATTTCACGTTGTAAACGCTTGTCAAAGGGAAAAAATAATGAATTTTTTTTTTCATATGCTGGGAGAATAATTGTTAAATGTCCCCTTGTACAGCATGAATTGTGATATCATGCTGAGCATATAATAGAGTCGTCTTTTTTTGTTTTTTTCTTCCTTTATTTTCATTTTTCTTTTTTTGTTTATATGCATTTGTTTAAATTTTCAAAGAATTCACATAAGCAGCGAAAGCAACAACATCGCTTGCATACATGTGTGTGCTCTGTTTATATCACTTGAGATTACTTACGGGAGGACAGCACAAATGCTTTTAATGGGCCACTGTGCGATGGCGTGCTGTGTGTGCATTGCATCCTTTTAAGAAATAATGTTATAACAGAATCACTGTTTTCCCGATGGTGTAACAAGTAATATATGCAATACACATATGTAGTGTAATACTTGCATAACATACATGCACTCCGAGTACATATCCTATACACATTAACTTCTCTTTTCGTTAGTGGATTTTTTTTTTTATTTGACAAAACACAGCGTATGATATGCACTCTGCAACAGTGCAAAGTGCGTTTGAAAACATTCGCCTTTATTTGAGTTCCTTTGTATTTTAAATATATTACAGTCCAGTTACTAACAAATTATGATCCGAGATTTTGCATTTAAAGAAAAAACGTTAAGTAAAGATGTTTAACCAGATGCACATGAAGATAGACGCAAGCGTAAAATGTAATTTGTGTCAACGCTGATGAAAATTGAAAAATATTAAATTAAAAAGGCGTGGATCAGGGAATAAGTACTAGTTGAGATTACATAAATATTATTTTAATAAAAAAGAAAATCTTGTCAACTGCGCGCATACTTACGATGAAAAGAAAACATATGCAAATTGTTTAGTTCTTCCTCAAATTATATAATTGCTAAACTTCTGGTCGATATATTTCACGTACATTAATTAATAGAGAGAGAGAGAGAGAGAGAGAGAAAGAGAGCGAAATACGAGATGTTCACTGGGAAGTTGATGAGAAATGAAAACACAAAAGAATTTCATGCAACTTTACACAATACTGGCAGCTGCTTATGCAGTAAATATTGTTCTTCGTTCCGCACGTGCGTGAGTGCGGTGAAAGGTAGAAATCGCTTCACGAATTTCCTCCGTCAAGCGGGGAATTTTCTCAGACCTTCGTTAAGGGACAGTCATTATCTACATTTAGATTTTTTAAATAATTGCGCGGCTCTTCTACACCTTTTTCTATGTTCATCTACGGTAAAGACCAAGTTTTGATTTTCTTGAGCTTTGAGTACATGATCAACTGGTAGTATGTGAGCGAAGAGACTTGATTGAGAATTTTGCACTATTTAGAAATTTACATACTTAAGGGTGGGTAATATGAAGGAATTGACGAAATTAATATATCGAAGGCGAAAAACGACTTGATTATGAACGCAGATTGTCGTAGCAATTCGCAATAAGGAAATGAGTTGCACTGTGCAGTGAGTGACTGTGCAATTAATCCATTAACATTTTTGCCTGCACATCGTCCAGATTCTACAAAAGGTCTCTATTCCGATTTTCATATTTTAAGTTATTAACATTTGCTGCGAAACATGCGTTCATCAGTTTTAAGATAGGGCAGAAAAGAAGTACTGTTAAGTGGTTAACCTTGAGATAGCTGGGTTCAACTGTCTTGGCATTGCGAGTACATAAAGACGAAAATATTCCGATGATAAGGTGGATTGAAAACACGTCAACTTCCACTTGCAACAACAAATCGCACTTGAACCCATTAAAATGTCGGCAGTTGAACCCTTCGCTTAAAATGATTTATTATGGCTAACTGTAAGTGGGTATGCAAGAAATTACAGTTGAACTCTTAGAAAGACAAAGGCTACCGGCGATGGGTTAACGAATACAGTTTACGTTGTACCAGTTAAACGAAAGCTGTAGGCGTAGGCCTTTTTCCTATGTTCAACAAGACTAAGGATCGATTCAGAGCCTCTATATGTCGATCTTTAGCAATCTATTATGCGTGGGTGTGACCGTAAGTGCTTTGACACCAGATTACCCTCTTACAAGCACACGGATAAGCGGAATTAAGAGGCGGACTTGATTGAACCGACCCACCGTTTCTTGGGTATATACCATGATGCGGACTTCTGAATGTTATGAACAGAAGGACACCTGTAGTGTATGCTTACACATTGCAAATGAAATACAACCTTCGGTAATATAAATAAAATCAATAATTGCAATTTAAATGAATTACGCATTCACGTCATTTGTGGAGTGGACTTCAGTGCACCGATAAATTTTATAATATTTATATTTCACTTTGAATTTGTATAGCTCTTGATTTATTTCAATCTTTTTGAAAGTAACTTAACGTACGTATGTGTATGCTAAACATGCATTCTGATCAATATACAGGAACGTATAGCATGCATATACTCATTCGTATATAAATAAAAATGCAGCACATAGCATATGGTTCGTGTGCATGAGATAAAGCCAATTTTCTTCTCATAGAGTTATGTATGTGTTGTTTTTAATATTTAATACGCTTCCTTGACTGAAATTACAACCATAAATAATGTTGATTTTGTCTTTAACAAGACTTATGAACACAAATTAAATGTCAGAGTAAGTGAACGGTGATAGAGTGCGGGTGTATGCTCTGTCCGACTTACATATATACACATACATACATTCATACATAGGTAGAGGGAAGAGTATATAGTAGATGGAGACAAGAAAGAAACCTGGAAAAGGGAATCATAAAAACTGGTCAATGCCAAAGTTGCTCCAATGCCTGACTAGCTGTTTGGTGGGTTTATGCAGAAGAATACTGTGTGTGTGTGCAAAAAAAGTTTTCTCCTTTTTAGTTTATTTTAACATTTTATATTTTGCTATATTCTGCTTCTTTCTTCTCTTTTTTGGTTTAGCTGGATGCAACGCCACGGCAAGCGGGCAACAGCAGTAAAAGCATTTATAACCTCAACCCCGACTTGATATTATACGTCGATCTATGGTTGTCCTGTACGAGTGTGGTTGCGTGTGTGTTTAATGAAAACAAGGTTTCTCGTTTTGTTTTTGTATAGGTTCCTCTTTTTTTCTTCTTCTGCTCTTTTTTTTTTTTTGCTCTGTAAGTTAGTGACATGCTCGAATGCTTTGTTTTTGTACGATGCTGTAAATGTTGCTGTTCTTGTCGCTGCGCAATTTTATTTGCTTTTGTTGTTGTAGTAGTAGTAGCAGTAGTCGTAGTAGTAGTTGTGCGCACATTATTCTACCAGAGGGAGCTCAGGATATAATTTACTTTTTTCCCTGCTTGAATTATTATTAAAGGACAATATTTGCACAAAGTATAAATTGGCGCAGAAAAATGAAAAAAAAAAGAGAAGAAAAATTAAAAACTAAAAATAGAAGAGAAAAGAGAAAAAGTACAATGAACAGAATGTGGGCGAAAATTAACAACAACAAAGGCTTTGAAATTATACCCGACGGTCATCTTGTGAGAAGCATAAAAACAAAAAGCTATACTCGCACATTTTTGCCTCATGCTGTTGATGCTATTCCCGTTAGCAGCAGGAGTGTAAATTTTATAAAGTTGACTTTTTATAATATAATGGTTTTTCATATAATTTCATTCCTTACATTTTGTGCCTTGCAATCGAGGGTATACTAAATCCCCCACTATCTGTGAAACATGGCCGAACAGTGTGTTTAATGATTACACGAGATGATCCTCTCAGTCGGTTGATCCGACTGTTAGTCGAGTCCAATGAGAAGGCAAAGCAAATATCTCATCTCATGCATTACCTTGTGAAGTGAGTGCAACAACACGCTATGGCATAGGGACTGACCATTGTTGTTCCTTTTTCTTTTAGACTTGCTATGAATACGCTTAAGTAAGGGAATCGCAGTCGTCTTGGGCCAAATCTCTGTGATACTTACAATCTCAAAACAGTGCAATAAAAAGTCTTTCTTACTTTGTTTTGAATACTTTTGAACAACCATCGGCGATATCTTCTGAGTGAGCAGTTAAATCTAAAAGTTTATAAACTACGAAGTATTTCGCTAATTACTGGTGTGTTGCTCTCTGACCTTTTTGATCATTTCTAGAAATGCCTATATATATATATAAAACTCGGGTTCGTTATCTCTTACAGTTTTTATGCAAAATTCTTCGCTGCTCACCTATTCTTACACTAGGGTTCTATGTGGCCCTAAGAAGTATTTTCTGTTAAGTGTAGTCTGCAGTTTTGTTGGCTGCGAACAAAATAATAGACAACAAACTTTAGTTTACGAATCAGTAAAATTTAAGAAAGATCTTTGAACGAGAAATTTAGTATGCGCTCTCGTTACATTGGCGATCGGGGGTATCGGGATTAAAGTATCCGAACCTTTTTTTTTCGATTAATGTGATCGCGAATTCGACTTGAACTGCATTAAATGTTTTCTTCTCTGCTGATAGATGGGTGAAATTCATAGAACCCGGTTAAGATATGATTAAATCTACACAGAGTTTCATAGCTATTGTAACTTCTCATAAAGGGATAATAACGGTAATAATAAATATATTTTTTAGAAAATGGCTTCAAACTTTTTTCTTTCATACGCTTAATGACGACGACGTTGCGTTGTATAATATTTGCAAATATCGTTATAATGCCAGTCGGTAAAATAAATTTCTGAATGAAATCAAATACAAAATAAATAAAAATGAATGAAAAGAAAATGTTAAGCAGTTAAGTTAACGTTATATCTTTCACTTTAAAAAGGTCACAAAACTTGATTGTTGATTTTGCCTTCCAGGAGAATATTGCATTTAAATACAATTTCATTTATCGCCTGATCCGAAAAAGTCGCTTCAATCAAAAAGCTTTTCCTAACTTTAATCAATCGTATAATTGTTGTCACTTGTAATATCAGCACTGGGGTATTTTTGAATTCGCAACAGTTAACTTAGTAGTATGTTGGGACAAAGAACGCTGTGCACAACGCTGTGTGTAACTTAAAGCAAATGTGTTCGGCCAGTAATCATATGATGCTGTCAGGGAGTTATTATAATAATAATATTCTGTACTCATCATAGAGGAATGGATGCATGTTGTACTAAATACGTCATACTGCTTGCAGTAACCATAGATGAGCGTCAGAGACTCTCTCTGCTCTATTATGTGAAACGCTATGTGTGCATTTGAATAATTTGATTTATATCAATAGTTGGACTTAACTAACGCTATTGCCATTATTGAGTTTTATGTGTTTTGCATTACATTGAATTATTCCATGTATTCCGTAGTGTTTGCATTTTCGCTTTGGTTTTAAGAGAACGTGTTTTTTGTAGTTAAAGAATTTTGTTTGCACCTTTGTGTTCTGTTTAATTATTCAGTGTATTTTAAATGCAAGTTCCGCTATGTAGTGCTTGGAATTGAAGGCAAGCGAAATGATTTCGACGACTCTTCTCCACCCATCCACTATTCATTAAGGTAGAGCATCGGCGAGCCAAGTGTATGGGAAGTGCAGTTAGTCACTTTTGTGTATGTATGTATGTGTGTGTGTGTGTTGCACTAGAAATTCAGAAAGCTCGACCAAACTTTAACGATTTCACCTAGACTCGACATAACCCTTTGTTTCGGCTGACAAATATGCCGAGAATTATCTGGGCTGAAGAACTTAAAACATAAGCCATGGAAAAGTGATCTTGTTGCTTGTTCAAAATTGGATTGACTCAATATCACAGAGCCCGACATTGGGACGAACCTCGTCCCAAGGGCTTCGTTGAATATAGAAAAAAAAGTAAAAAAAAAAATTGTTGCTCTAGCGAAAGAATCTATTAAGCACATTGTGTGCTGACTCTTGTGAACTTTCTCTCTGTGTGTGTGTGTGTGTGTGTTTGTGTGCGTTCAATAACGATAACAAACAACAGGAAAATTATTAAATTTATGTACGTGTGGTTCGTTTCTTTAAGGTGTCATTGAAGACACATCAACAATCGAACGATATTTTAACACGTAATTCCCGTTAGATTTTTTTTTTTAAATATACAAGAGAGCAATCAATAGAACAGCAAGAAAAAAGGGAAAAAGAGCAGCAAGAGCAAAGTACAAAACGACCCCATCCGGAATAATTTTATAGCAGTAACAAGAATAATGAACGAATGAATAAACACAGAAGACAACACGTATTTATTAAAGCTGGCAAGTGACAATTGACCACACCATCGTCATGACCGTCATCATGGCTATTGCCAGCACCAACGTCGTAAATATATGAATTTGTGTTGCTTTTGTATATAGCAGAGAAAAAGCAAAAGTTAAGAAGGGAGGGGTTTGCTAACAAAAATAATGTTGGTGTTGTTGTTATCGTTACGATGTATGCGACTCCCAGAGGATTGAAATTCGATACAATAGCTCGTACAAAGCCAATAAATTTTAGTTAAAACTCAAACACAGCAATATAAAGGAGCTTTAACTGCTTGACTGTGGTAGTGTGCGGTAGTTGTATGGCGAAGTGTGCGAAACGGGGATGCGACGATTGTGCATACAATATGCATGCGTGTGCACATAAACATGCCGACAAAACTACAGGTAAATGCACACACATGCATAAATCTATCTGTGTTCTTGTCATAGCAACTAAATAAAGTAACAATAACGACAGTCTTAACAACTAAATATCAGAGAAAGCAGAGTAAATACAATTTAACCTTTCGAGAATCAAAGAGAGAGAATGTGTGCGAATGAGATAAAAATGCATTTGCGCCAGATCGTTGTTGCTTCATAGCTGCGATTGTTTGGATGTTTGTCCTTCTAACCGACCGGTTGCTTCTTCACTTTCCAAAGGTTGATATCTTGCTTATGTTTTATTGTCACCGCAAGTGTTTTGAACACTTTTAAGGCTATTCCGTGTTTGCTGTCAATACCAAGTTTCAAGTTTCCTTCCAACTCTTTCGTACTATTCGTAATTTTCTTTCCGTTTCTCCCCCTATTCGCAAAGCATATGTTCTTCTCTTATATGTGCTGCACTTATCAAAATTGTTCAATCTTCAAATTTATTTTCAATTCAAAATTAACGTTAAAACTGAAAGGGAAATAAGCGAGAAATTTTTGTACATTCATACATAAATATAATAAGCTCCAGTTGTTGTTTGGGGTTGAGATTTTCCTTAGCGAAGTGCAAAAGAAAATGGAAGCATTAGATAGAAAAGTTTTTTTCAGAAGTATTTTCTCGCGCCACACGAAACCAGGACAACAATTAAAATCACTTGAAATATCTAAAGAAATTATGAAGTTAAGCATACCATAAGACCATAGGGTTTGTTCTTCAAAAAAGCCCATATATACTTTTTTTTTAGGGTTTACGTCGTGATATATTTCCAATTTACTTTGCTTTCGTATACCAGCAATTCCTTTATCATTGCACAATCTACGTAATATGGAGACGAAAGTTGTCGTCTCACCCAAAACCTTCGACGGATCGACAACTTCTTAATTCTCTTAAAATCTCTATCTCTATGGCAAAGTAGTTGAGTAGAAACAAGTCAAGCGAGTCAATGATACCGAAAATTTGTCGATTAGGGGTATCTAATATGTGACATGCTCCCATGACGCTTATGACGTCCATCGCTAGGATTTTAAATTGTCATTCAAAAGCGATTAGTTAGCAGTATACTCTTAGTTGGGGAAAATATCTACCTATCTTATGAACTACTTGCAAACCATCTCAATCCCAGTTTTGGAAAAGGCTGCTTCTGCATTAGTTCGCTCTCCTATAGAAAGTAATTAAACCGTGCACTATGTCGATTTTAGTAATTTTGTATATACCTCGTCATAAAGTAATTTCGAAGGTTACTTTCCAATTAAAGGGCTCCTTTGAAAGTGGAATTATAAATATACAGTAAAGTGGATATACTGCGCAGGTGAATAATTCCCCGAATCTCTCGCAAGGAGAGGTATTTGTTGTTTTCCTTCGAATCAATGTTCTTCGCTTTACCAGCGACCTTGAAAGCTGGCAGCTAAGTTAATAAAATTCATTTAATATATCGCACACATACACAATTCATCGAAATTATTTTTATACCAAATGCGTTAAAATATTAAATTTATTTTATTTTCTAGTGTTAAGGTTTGAATAGTTTTCTTGCTTGCAAAATATTCCAGCCAATCTCGAAAAAACGACTGGACCCTTCTATGAAAATATTTGCGATTCATCCCCCGTTTCTCTTTGAGAGCACTTTGCAAGATCCTACCTATATAAGAAATTTTACGAAAATTTTTGTCTTTTAGCGCAGAAAAGTCCAAGTTTAATATTTTATGATGAACATCGACCCATAACAGTAGTTTGATATAAATATTAACGAACTTTGAATACGTACCACAATTTTTCAAGTTCTTGGGCACATTGTACAGAAAGCGAGTCTTTATTTGCAAAGAGGTTTAATTTTTCTTATACAGTTCAATAATACTAAGTTCATATAAAAATAGGGTCTAATTCTTATGTTCCATGGCAAAAATAAAAAACCCCAACAATAAGTGGTAACGTGGTGTAACGTGGTCGGTCTAGCCCGACTATAATATTTTCACTTCTTTAAAAACTTATTTTTCTCAAGCTTAGTACGCGTTCACCCGTACGATATACTTACATATTTACCTGTGCTGATATCATGCTAATATAATATTAAAACTAAAAAAGTTTTAAAATCTTTTTATATCTTTTTTTTAATTTATCATCAGTGCTAAGAGGGTTTCTTATTTTAAATTTCCTTCTCTGCTGTTCGTTTTCGTGAGTGACACTAAAGCCCAATACACAGTTTAATATTTTAATGTTCAAGTTTTTCTTGGAATTTCTTAACAAAGCTTTCACAAGATTTCAACTTTTGCTTTGCCTTGCATTTTAATTTATTTGAATTAAAAGCAAAGTGCAGTCCAGTATTATGGTGTTTGAGAATACGGTGTAAATGCGAAGCTTAAACAATGCACACTCGTTTCTGATTTAAAAACAAATAAGAACAAGACCCGCCAAGGATACACGTCATCACTTATAAAGCCTAATAAAGTTAGTCACACCACACATTACACATAATTTTCATGCAGAGGCATATTTTTCATGAAAGGGCGCACATTGACGGATGCCCAAAACATCACATGACGTGATCAAAATTTAGCGGACTTAATTTACTTCCCAAGAATGCTTTTATTTCTCAGTTTTGCGTAGACTTTCTCTTCATATAAGGGCTTGCTTTTCATGGGGTCTAAAAAATGGACTTATGTAATCCGAATTTAGCACCGGTAATTTTCTTGCTCTATCGCTACTATAAATAAATTCTTAGCATGGAATATTAAAAATTAAACCTTCCTCTGGAGGGCTTAATAATCATGAAAGATTTTACATGGGGTGCGGTCCAGGAAATTGAACATTTTCACCATTTTTTTTTTTGCAAATCAAGTTTCACCTTGAAATACTCAAAATTAGACCTCCACCTGTAGAATGAACACAAATTTATATGGACAGACATCAGACGAACCGAGACAGGCTTAGATCAATTCAGAAAGTAGTACTGAATCATTTGATACAATTAAAGGTAGGCCTACCTTAAACCCTTCTATGTGTTACGTCCGCACAAATTTAATATATCTTGTACCGTACGTGATGTAGCGTATAATGAGCGAAATTGTAGCAATAACATGTAAACGCTTTGTTTTGATTTCTTTCCCAGTTTTAAGAAACCTCTTCAATCCATGTGTCTCTTCCAAATATATTTTAAGGAAGCAATCAAGATATATGCATATTAGTTAATATTTATCATTATTTTATAGTCCGTGAAACAACATCAATTCTTACCTAGACGAAAACAAATTTTTATTCTTTTTCATGAGTTATTTTTTCTAATTTAAGATATCGTTTTAGTAGACATATTTATTTATATCAAATAAGAAAAAATTATAATCACAAAAATAATTGTAAATAACAAAAAAAATACTTTTTTTTAATAAAAACAAGGTAAGAATAAATAAAAGTGCTTTGTTCATTTATAAGCAAGCAAAGTAAATATGTATATATATACACTCTCCAAAGACCTTTAGCATTGTTCTCTATAATAATTCCATCTCTGTTCTGCATACAAGTTCTATATGCAAGTTTTGTATAAAAGCTGTCTTAATATGATCTGTCTGTTTACAAATTTTTTGCGTTTGCATTATTAGATGCCGCCATTGTTCTGTACAATAATTCCGTCCCTTTCCTGCATACGTGTTCCATGTGCAAGTGTATTACTACTTTTGCACAAAAGCTGTTTTAATATGATCTCTTTGTTTACAAATATCTTGTTTATGCATTAATAGACGCCGCCATTGTTCTGCACAATAATTCCGTCTCTTTCCTGCATACGTACTTTATATGCAAATTCTATAGAGGAGCTTTATACAAAAGCTCTTTTAATATGATCTCTTTGTTTACAAATACTTGCTTATGCATTATTAGATGCCGCCATTACTCTGTATACTAATTCGATCTCTGTTCGGCATACAAGTTCTATATACAGCTTTTGTATAAAAGCTTTTTGCTATGTGGTCTTTCTTTTACACGTATTTTGTCTATGCATTATTGCATGCTGTATAATTCTTAATCGATTTATAAAAATATTGATATAAGACAATGCATTTTTATCAAAATATCAAGAGTATCTCTTCGCTGCCTTATGGCGTAAGTCGAAGAGGTTGACTTTTGGGAAGTCGGCATGATGAAGCTCTGAACTTGCTCGCTTCTCTGCGGCTTCTGATCAATATGAAGTTCGCCCTTTTTCGTCTTCCTCAGGAAGAAATTTTTCTGGTTAAAAATTTTAGAAAAATCTTTTATTGCTTTTTTTTTTTTTTTTTTTTTGGAAATTATTTGTTTCTGTTGTAGAGTTTTTTTTTGGAAATTATTTGTTTTTGTTGTAGAATTTTTTTCTTTTGGAAATTCTTTGTTTTTGTTGTAGAATTTTTTTTTTGGAAATTTTTTGTAGAATTTTTTTCGGAAAATTTTTTTGTTTTTGTTGTAATTTTTTTTCGGAAGATTTTTGTTTTTGTCGGCAATTTTTTTTTAGAAAATTTTTTTGAGGAATTTTTTTTTGGGGATTTTTTTTGGAAAATTTTTCCAGAATTTTTTTCAGGAAATCTTTTTTGTGAAAATTTTTTTCAGAATTTTTTTTTTTGGAAAATTTTTTTTTGGAATTTTTTCTTTTGGATTTATTTTTTTAAAAATTTTTTTCGGAGAATTTTTTTTTTTACAAAATTTTTCCAGAAATTTTTTCTAAAAATTTTTTTTGTGGTTTGGGTTTGGGATTATTTTGTTGCCAGATGTTTTCTGTCTATATTCATTTTGTATATAAACATTTTTGAAAAGTTGCTGGCATTCTATGCAAAAATGTGAAAATGGCCACTTTTGATGCAGTTTATTGGCGTTCCTAGCGGTCCTAGGACCTCGGGACTGTGTCCATTCGATTCCTTGGGTTGCCCCCAACGCGTTCCAAGTGGAACCATGCCCCTAGGAGGCGTAATACGGCTGCTAGAGTGCTTTAAAGTTGCCGTTTTTGCCAAAAGCATGCATATGCCCGCCATATTTTTCGGCAACATTATGTTCCTAAACACTTTGTTTATACACTTTACAATGTAATCAATATTATCATTAGTGAATGTATATACATGTAGACTTTTGTTTACATTGTCTACGTATGACGTCATTGTCTACACACATTGTCTACGTCATTGTCTACGCATGTAGACAAACGTCGACTTTTGTTTACGTATTCTCTACGTACGTCGACTTTTGTTTACGTATTGTCTACATGACGTCATTGTCTACGTCATTGTCTACGCACGTAGACAAACGTCGACTTTTGTTTACGTATTGTCTACGTACGTCGACTTTTGTTTACGTATTGTCTACATGACGTCATTGTCT
>KK502816.1:28820-114329 GCA_000688735.1 Glossina austeni
AATATGATATAAATAAATATGATATAAATAAAAAATGATATCTTAAATTAGAAAAAATAGCTTATGAAATGGAATAAAAATTTGCTTTCATCTAGATGTGAATTGATGTCGTTTCGCGGATTATAGAATACTGGCAAACCACTAGTTAATACGTGCTGATAGTTGCTGCTTGGGTATATCTGTCCACGGGAATTTACATTTTACGACTGCTCCCTTAAGATATGTTAGGAGAAGGCGATCGGATTGCTTGAAACCAAAACGAGAAATAAGTTTAGAAAATTAATATTAGAAAATTACACATATGTAGATAGCAAAATATAAATTTAATAATATTGAATAAAGAAAGATCTTCTTCACTACATATTTCGTCGTTTACAGATGTGTGCGACTCTCGCGTGTGGACGTGCTAACAAGTGGCGCAGGATACGTACTGTTTGGAAATATCTAAGTGTAACTTTTTAACTTATTGGACTTATAGGTTTGGATCTATCATTTCTTTTGTTTTTTATCATATTTAGAAGAGAGTGGTTAATAGATGAAATCGATTCGAGAGGGCGTTTTCTCCTTCTTTGCTTTTCAATAAACAAGTGTTTATGTAAATAAAATAAAATAATAATTAGATAATGAATAATAATGTGATGCTTAATAAAAATAAGAATAACATACGGAAGCCCTACATCGACTGGTAATTCTATTAAGACTTAAAGGCCTATCTAATTGTGAGCATAAGATTGAAACTCTTTAGACTACGTAAATTTCAGAATTGTGATGGATCGATGACTATTTCGCCTCAAAACCACGAAAGCTCCGTAAGCTACCAGATAAGGCCAAAAAGAAAGACCGTAGACAGTGAGGGTGGATATCACGACTGTTAAGCTTTATCACAAGGATTTTTTTTTTTAAATTTGAGTTTTATCAGAAAACCTACAAACTTTTCTGTACACATAATGGAGTGTAAACATTGCAAGGCAGATGAAAAGCAAAAGAAAACATTCCAAGAAAATAAATTTCGGGGAAGCAAAGCGCAAAGAAAGGAAAAAAACATATGCCGTTTTTAAGATAGTGACGTCGATATGTTACAATTCATATGCTGGGCAAATGGCAGAGAAGATGTGAAGACATCACTACAACCGTTACTACGGCAATGTCAATCTTACTTTGTTCACATTAACATCTTGCTGGCGAATAATTAAGAGGAAGCGAAGAGACGTCACAAATACTAATTAACCATAGTTTCAAGACAAGCTTAAAATAACCACAAAATTCAAATCAATCTTCGTACTATTTGAGAGAGACAGACTTGGAAACATATTGTGGGAATGAAGAAAGAAAGAAAGAAAGGTTTTGTTTTCAAATAGAATCGTTCTTCACAGCTTTTGCAAATACTTTTAACTAAATGTACTAATAGCACGAAATGAATAAATAGTCATAATAAGAATAACAAGAAGAGTAGCACCCAAATACAATTAACATTAACTTCAAGGAAGAGAGATAAACGTGTTTGAAGAGAAAACCACACTTTACTTATATTTGCCGAAATCAATTAACCAGAAAGAAGTCACGTCTCATATTGTATCGGCTCCCTGTGGTCCATCAAAGAGATAGAGAAGAACAGAGGGCAGAGAGGGATAGGGAGATGGGCTTTCCAACTCTACCCCGCAGAGTAGATAGTTATGGGGCTTCTCTGATTTCTGATTTGTGAAATCAGGAGGAAAAACTGTATTTATTTGCGCTTTACACAAATACATACATAAAAAGCATATTTTTTTTTTTTTTTGGAAAATCCAGATATTCAATCGAATTGGCGATAGTCTCTTAAGGAGATCCGTATGCACTGATCAGTAAATGTGGCCTCAGGGGATGCCGTCCATTCGTGTAACACGGTGAGGGACTGACAAAAGAAAAAGAAGCGAGGGGTTGGCAGAAGCTCGATGGGTGTCTCTGCCCAATCGACAAGTGTTACGCCTTAACCGGCTGAGCAGTGACTATAGCTACGTCCAAGCTAGACTCTCACGCATTGAGCTTTGACCCTCGAGATCACTGACTTGGTAGTCGCGGTTCTCACTTACACGGCTGTTCAGGCTTGCGTTAAGCGACAACACTGTCATCCCTCGTCCGTGAAAGTATACGCTGTGCGTATATAACTGCTATTTACTTCTATACATTCGCAATTTTTCGCTTAAATACTTGCCCTTTATGTAATAGCGGAATTTGTAAAGTTTTACCCTGACGGGACCATGTAAGCACTTACTAAAACTGTCTTTGGGAGGTAATCTTTTACTCTTTCTTTTCTTCTTCTTTCTTTTCAAAAAACTATAGCATTTTCCGTATGGTGACTACTCTGAAGGAAAAGGGAAGCAACGCTAAAACCGCTTGACTTGCGCTTTCCGGTAAAAGTGGTAGTTCGGTCGGAGCTGGAATAGATTCAAAGATATATATATATATATATATACTTAGTGTAGACAAGTGAGAGCTTTCCTCCGCTAATTGTCTTTTTGTTTTTTGCTTCGTTTAAATTTATTGCATCACCTATTTTGGTCGTTTGTAAAAAGGAATCTTTAATGTAAAAAATTGCTGCTCGCCCCGCCCGAATGATTGCAATTGTCTCGTTCGCTCTTTTGAATTAATCCTTTTAAGATGGTCTCGCTCGTGCAGCTTACGCGTTTGCATTTTATGCATAATATTGTTTAAAGTGAAAAAGTAAAATGAAGTAAAAATTTTCCTTATTTTTTATTTCGTTGCCTGTTGGCCGCAATTATTTGCGGTCTGCCTTTAAATTAAACTCATTCGTTTAAAACTTCATTAACTGTTAATTATGATTGCTGCAATTGTCAAGCGATGCCTGATTGTGTACCTATGTACAAATTTATATACATTCATAATATACATAAACACATATGTACGTATGGATGGATGGACAACGATATCGGCAAGCGGCAAGCACTTCAGAGTAAATGTACATCTGCGCTTTTCATGTGCACACACGTACACATTTTTGTGGTCAAAATGTCATAGCGTCCATAATATTTGAATGCATACACATAACGACCGCGAATGTGTTTGTCGTCGTCGTCGTCGTCGTCGTCGTCGTCGTTGTTGTAAACGACACTGCAAATTGACAGCAAAAAACCCGAGGTTAAATTTAAAGGGTTACTTATAAAATGTTTAACCAATACACTGATTGAGATATGCACGTATGTATCTATGTATGCACATATCTATGCATTTGTATGTACACTTGGACTGAATGATATTTGTTTGTTTTCCTCTTTCTCTTTCTCTTTCTGTTTTTTTTTTTGTAGGATTTGTTTATGTTGATATGTATCGAATTTGTGATTTTAGGTAACTTTGTAGAGAGACTGAAAACAAAAAAAAACAAAAAAAAAAGAGTCAGAGTTAATGAAACACATCGTTTCAGTGGTTCGCGCGAATGGCGGTTTGTTCTGAAAATTGCATAATAAAGTGCCATTGAATGCAATTCATCCGTCAATGGCTTAGGCTAGAAATTCAGTTTCGAGTTTAACGCGTATTCGTGGCTGTTTTAATGCATGGACGCATGGCCTGTGGGTGACATATTGTCGGCATATGCGGTTCAACAATGTATTGCAAGGTATTGTCGTCGTTATCATCACCACTATTACTAGTGTCGTTATCACTCGTGCATACAATAAATTTCATGCTGGCAAATAGTCGCTTCATATATATATTCGTATATACATGCATAGGCTGTCATCTATTCGCAAGTATGTCTCCCTGCGTGCGATAATAGGATTTTATATGATTTTGACAATTGAAATAAACAAAATTTTCCTTTCAAGGAAAAAGATGGAAGGAGAAAGTTTTGCTCGCGTCCTCCTTGGATCATTTTCAATATTTCGAATCAATATTTGCTGAAAATTGTTGGCTACTGACCAACCGATCAATTGCTTGATGTGATTGCTTCCAAGAAATCCGGCAATGATTTTATGGAATTAGATGATAATCAAGTGACAGAATTTGCAAAATGCAATTTCTCAGGCATATTTCTCTTGTGGCGTTTCTGAAATTGACGTCACTTTCATTACGCATTTCTAATCGCAATTTTGCTGATTGTTATTTATTTTGAAGTCTGCCGAACTCTTTTTGAATAGGAAAACTTTCACCAACGACACTATTGCTGCACTTTGCAAGCAAAACATTAAACAGCTATCGCTTTTTATGGGAAGAGAGATGGAAGAGATGTTAAGCGATATCCAGGTCATTTATCAGGGTGCTGGTGGTGGTGGTGGTGGTGGTGGAACAAAAAGAAGAGCTTCTTTATCTGCTTGTCGTACGCTTTCATTATCCAAACACTCAGATAAGGATTATTAGTTCAATATTTCTTCTTGCTTTTTCCCCTCCCTCTCTCTCTCTCTCCCCCTCTCTTTCTCAATAGAAGAGCCTCAACAAACATTTTCTCAGTTATAGCATCAGTGAATTAATTACTTTAATATATTAATTTTAAATTATTTTGTAAATAGCATCAATAGGTAATATATTAAAACATTGATTGAGTATGTAGTGAGTGTGTGTGTGGTGCACTATTAGTTATTGAATTTATCTCCGAACAACATAACTTAATTAGAAACACTAACAAATTCGGCATTTCAGTGCATGTTTGCCTTGCTCTTCTGCTTGTGTATATTTACTAAAATCATATAAAGATAGCTTTCAGGCAATAACAACTTTAGGTAGATGTATGTGTGTGTTTGCGTCATAAATTAATTTAGTAAATTACTACTAAATACTCAAAGTAAACTATAGAACAACACAGACGAGCAAATAAAATGCTAACAAACAAAACTTTTATAAATCATGCCTTGCGTGTGTATACTGGGTGGGCGTACCTTAAAGACGGCATATGCTCGCCTGCGGTCTTTCTGTAACGAGAAAATTATTCTCCTATACAGTGTTCTTTACGTTTACGAAACTCATCTTTTATCTCACATCTTCGTCGAACATTCAAAATTATACGAAACGATATTGTCTTCTTCTTGTTCTCCGAATGAAACACTATTTGCCTTTCCTTAGGGCATTCCATCCAATGTTCTACGCTAAAAACCCTTTGAGCGACACTAGATTTGACTCCAACGAGAGATTTTTTATGTTCTGAGTTTGTGAGCGGATCAGCTCCATATTTTAACTATATATATATATATATATATATATATATGAACTTCCCACACTCTAGTAAGCAGAATGTATTATAGCACTACTTTCACTAGCGCAGAAAGTAAGCGACGTCATGCAGTCTTGGAAGCGGTTTTTTGAGTTCTACAAATGGAACAACAAGCGTACTTGCAGGATTTCCCAATCTTTCTTTTACATAAACTACGTGGTCTGCCGCGGAAGGCTTTTCGAAGATAACCAGCTAGGCCAGCAGATGACGCGATAAGTGAACAGACAAACGAGGTTTTGTGGGAAAATTCAGATCGTTGTAAATTAGTCACAAGGTCTTCGTCCTAATATCGCACAGAACGGCACGAGAGAGAGAGAGAGAGAGTGAAGTTCTTGACTTCCTGAGTTTGAACAAATCAATGTCTTCCATACGTCATTTCAAATAAAACGTTCATTAGAAACGATTTCGCGGGCGAATCATATTTAATAAAATTCTTCGGTTGTGATGATGGTATCGGGCGCTATTTTTTAGAATCTGATTTTCTGTTTGTTTTGCTTTCACAGAGTGATCTCTGCGCTGACTCTCTCGACTCTTGGGAGTGTTAAATTCTGTGAACAGTACTGTGTATTATTTAGTACATTAGCGGGGCAATATTGAAAAGGGCGAAAAAAAGAAAAGAAATAAAACTAGCGTTAAATTTAAATGCCAAACCCAAAGCGCTACATGTAGTTGGCAGCAGTGAGAGCTTGTGAAAGTAAGGAAAAGTTTCACTTTTTCTTTTTTCCCCTAGTTTATAATAGTGCTATGGACATGCGTTTACACATATATATATATATATATGTGTATCTACAGATACACGCGTGTGTATGCGTACTTTTATAGCCCTGTTTCCAAGAAAGGTTGCTAAAGCGAACTTAATTCTGTATACGCATATGTCTAAGGAGCTGTAGTCAGTAAATACATTTTACTATTGTCTGTCTACTCGAGAATTAAATCCAGCGTTCAGTTTTTATCTTGTTTTATTTTTGCTTTTATTGCTTTCTTTTATGCTTGTGGTTGTTGCTTTTGTTTTTATTTTAACTTCCTTAGCAGTTAAACTCGGTTAGTGTGTTTTAAGTTAAACAATTCTCGACACACTGCATTAACGAGAACAATAAGAACAAGAGAAAAAGACACAACAATATAAACAACAATAATGACAACAATAACAACAATAACAACAAAATGGGAACTTCCTTCTATCCTCTATTTCATAGAGAAACTGATGAAGTTGAAAACTTAGTGGAAAAGTCGTTTACGATGTTCTTACAGTTTTTTACTTTTTTACTACCTACTACTACCTAACTAACAAGAAAAAGAGGAGCACAGAGGAGAATGAACGGTACAAATGCAAACAGCACTTCTCACTTTCCATTGATTTCCATTCTTACTCTATACGCAATTTTCATATTGAAGGTAAGAAGGGAAAAATTAACTTTGGTGCAGGTGCAGGAAGGAAGGATTCCGTTTAAAGGTTAAGCACAGCATGCAATGCTTCTTTTTTTTGGCGAAAGAAACGCGCTATACATTACTCAAGCAATTGTAAATAAATTTTCTTAATCAGTCCCGCGAATTCTGTTACGTTCTTCTGTGTTTCTATTCACCTTTAAACGCAAAGTTGTCTCTTTTTCACGTCTACTTGTAATTCGAAAGTGAACAGAACAATCTGTTCCTTATTGTTTGGAGGGAAGGTGCAAAAAAATGTTGTCTGGAAATATCCTAATAGCAGTCCTCCAAATTTTCAATTTTAAACTCAATTCTCAAAATTCTGAAAATGTCTAAGACGGGAGCTGATGTACACAACTACATATGTATGTATAGACTCCATGACGCCATATTTAAGTGTTACTAGCCAAAAGGCTAACACTTTGATGATATAAGGAGGAGGTAAGGAAAGTATGCCTTTTTCCTCTTTTGCAAGAAATTAGAAAAAACAAAATAAAATAAAAAAAATTATTTAAAATTATTGCTCGACAAAAAAATTGCTCGACACTGACGTTCTAAACTTTAAAATGCTTACTACACGTTTGATGACACTTTCTGCACATAGGTATAGGATAGGTAGGGATACTACATAGATAGGCAGGATAGAGCTTAAGATACAAAACTCTGTCCCAGGAAGAAACTAGTGCGAGCAACAGGATTTAATTGAAAGAAAGGAAACAACAATAGGTGTTTTCCTTCAGTCGTGCAATTGTGTGGGTGCGCGGTCTGTTCTACGCGGATCGCGTACGCTGGCCAACTTTCCGTTTTGATCACAGACCAAGAATTTTGCAAAAAAGCGCAACAATAATTTATCATGAAATGTGGATAGAATATAGAAGAAGAAGACGTAACGTGTAACTTTCTCTTGTCACACGTAAGTAAAAGTGAAACTTTTAACAAGCATTATGTAATGCAGCAAAAATGTTCTCTGATGATAATTTTGCTTTAATTGCTCTCAACTAAACTGTAAATAATAAAATATAAATATAAAGCAAAAGCAAAAAAAAAAAACAAAAAAAATTCAAAAATATTTATTTTTACTTAGTTTTCTTTGCGTTCAATTTTTTTTATAACACACACAAAACGTACCCATTATGTCAATCAATTTTATTACACTGGAAAAAATTCACATTTCATTAAATGAAAAGGTGGAGGAGAAAAAAGTTTTTCTTTTTTCTTCGTTTTGTTTTTTTTTTTTTACCCATAATTGAAAGACAGACGATGTGCATAAATTTTATTAAATGGAAAAAAATTGCGGAGATATTAAATTAAAAAAATATTTACTCATTGGTTGTTGTTGTATGTTGTGATGGTTAATAAATAAATATCTACAACAACGGGAACGGGAGCCGTTGACAGGTAATCCGAAAAAAAAATATATGAAAATATATTTCATTTACGAAAGCTTGCAAACATTGCGAACAACTCATGTGATATGTCAAAGGTTGACATAACCGTAATAACAAACACAATAACAATCAACGTTTCATTGCTACTATTTTATATATTATATGCAGACTTGGCGTCTTTGTGCGATACTGGGCTGACTGGCACGTGTGTGTCTGTGTCTGTGTCTGTGTTTGGTCTTTTTCGGTTGTTGGCATTTTTCATGGGTTACATTGAAAGTTCGTTACCATAAGCCGGTGGTATGCGCGTGTATTCGTGCATTCCATCTCAGTTACTGCCATACAGTGGCATAGTAGTGGAGTGATGTTTATTGAATGTTTATTTGAAAACATTTCGTTACTAAATCAACATTATATTCACGGCTGCTCTTATGCATTTAAGCATAATACTATATGACACACGCGTACATATCTATCTATCTATCTATCTATACGTATAAAACAACCACTAACGAATTGCAGTAAAAATTTGCTCGTGTACTTTTTTAACTTTGTTTACTCTATTAAAGGGCATTTTCATGAAATACTGAATGAAAATTTTGCTGAAAGCATAAAACCGATGCATAAAATCGTGCAGCCGCGGCAGAAAAGGCACTTTTGTCCCACCAAAAAATATATTGTATCGTCTGTACGTAATGCCATATGAGCCAGAATGCAAAGCAATGACCAGCTTATATAAATGCATACTGAACACATACATATAAACATTATAGATTTATGTATGTATATGTATGTTTGGGTTTTGGTAGAGTAATGTGACTGATTACATTTTGTGGTGGTCATTGACTTATTGTCGGCATCATGATCAACAACAACAACAACGGCAGCAGCAGCAACGTTTGCGAATTATCCTCTATAGTCAGTCGGTAGTAACATTGTCATCGATACCGTCACTGGTTGCGGCTGCCATTAGCAGTATCAGTAATATCGTCATGAACATCATCATCGTTTTTACCGTCATCAGCAGTTTATAGCTGTTTGCGGTCTTTTACGTTATCGTGTGCAATTTTTAAAACTTACCAACACAACTTTGCAACACAAGCATATCAAAATTGTCGTGCCGTAGTGACTTTCATGCAACGAACGGAATGAGTTTTGCGCGGCACTCCCCAACACCGTGGGGTCTACTTTTGCTTTCGATTTATCTGATATTTCAATTTCTGCTGCATGCCGGCCGTTAATTTGACGCTCACTGCTGCGTGCACGATTATTTGATATCCACTTTGCCTTGAAGAGTGCGGTCAGTTCTTTCAACAATAGTTGAAAGACGCGTACGATTCGCGAATTGCGAATTTGACAACTTTTAATACTTCTTACTGACAACGAAATAGTACAAATTGTTGTGTGAAACTCTTACAGAAATCGCGACATAGTCAACGTATCGATCTAACTATTACAAGCTGGCTGAAGCAGGCCTTTCTAAATCGTTTGAGGGAATCGGAGATGATCAGAGACGGACGTAACACGTCTATGTATTAGACATATGTACACGTACACAATACATTTACGCGCCGAATCTGGCGAACTGGCGACTATTTAGTACTGCACTAATGATTTATGCGGCGATGTTCAGTACGCAACCGAATTAAAGTAAAATTGAAACGTTCTTTGGACTGCAAATGCTTTGCATTTAAATTAAATTCGCTCGAAAAGTTGTGTAAAGTCTATCAGAATCACTTTTCATATATCAAATGGGCATTGAAGTGGGTCAGTTAAAGTAATTAGGCCCAGCTTTTAAGCAAAAATCACTAATCCATAGACAGCGAGAAATAGTTGTGCAATTGTTTGCAATTGTTTTCAATTCTTGCATCTTGCGTAAGCAAAGACCTCAGTAAGTAAGTAGCGGTTTTTATCTTTCCAGTCTTCATTATGTAGTAGCTATCACTCGAAGGAGATAATGGTGTAGAAAAATAGATGGCAAACCGTAAGCTCCGTTAGATACTTTAGTGTAATAATGTCTTCTCTCTCTCTCTCTATCTATCTCTCTTTGGCTTAATTAATGTTTTGTAGCTTTTCATTATTCTACCTTCCAATCTTGTACGTTTCATTTTAATATTTTGCGATTACTCTAGATTAATAATATGTCCGTCCCGACCTATGCATTTAATGTAATGACAACAACACCGTTAACATTCAAGAAAAATTTATCGCATAGATGATGAGGATAGAAGTGGGACCGAAGCATGTAAAATGTCCATTATTTTTATTAACACATGCAACAAGAAGACAAATGGCTAACACAAACACATACATAAATACATATTTTATGTATATTATATATAAATATATATATATATATGTAGACCCACATTTCAGATAATATAAATTTGTATGATTCGTAAAGCGGACCGGAGGAATATTATGCTGAACTAACGCATTTAAGTGTGCGTGTCAACTGGCAGTAACTTAAAGAGCGTTTAAATAGCTTAATGGATTTATAGAGTGGTTGTGCTTGCGATTGTCTAGGTAAAGAAAAAGCAGACACTTCGTGAATAGCAGAATAGCAGAATAGCTTTGTTTCGTTTGTATCGTTGTATGTTTGGTGGTGGCGGTGGAGGTGGAGGGTAAAAGCAATTCTCTTTAAAATAGTTAAGTAGTTTTATAGACGTCCGTTACACAAAAGAATAACCAGAAGCGGCACTTAGATGAAAGTAGATTTATATCTACGCAACGACAACAGCATAATAAAAAAGGAAAAGACGTCTAACTGGGAATCGCTTTTAAAACCTTCGACAGAAGACAGAGACGATGGAAATTATTCTTATTCTTAGTCTGAACTTTAGTGAAGACTTTAATAATTAGCATAGAAAACCGATATTAATATTATTTATATTAGACTTTAGCATACATGCATGTGTGTTCGTGTTCAGTGTGTCAGTTGTTGGCCGAACTCAAATTGCGATTCTAGCAACAACATAATGTTACTACTACTGTGCAAACAAGTATGTGCACGCGTGGGTTTACCTTTACCTTCGTTTTCTCTACATCTACTATGTGGATTGTTATGCTCTTGTATTGCTTATGTTTACATGTTTTATGTGTGCAGCGCGCACTTATACATTCTGGTGTACGTCTGTACAACAATCACTTTATCTCGCATCACAGAAACTAAACAAAGATGAATTGATACTTCTCGGTGTTTTCGTATTATTCTTTTAATGTTGTCTGTCTGTCTATCTGTTTTGTTTTTCATTTCTTCAATATTTGGTTACTTCCTCGTGAAGGTTTTTTTTTTGTTTTTTAAATCAAACGTTTACAGAATTTTGCGAAATCACTTAAAGCAACAAATTTTTGATGATTTCTTGGGCACGCCTTAACGAATACAAAATGTTTTACGTATGTGTCTGTTAACTTGTGCTTATGCTTATGCGAATTTGTCTGCACACAGGACTTTTTTTTTTTTGTGCCGCTCACCAGCAGAACCGAATACTTATTTTCTTAATATTTCTTTTAAGAGAAATTGTTTCGAGAGTAAAAATGTGATGGCAAAAATCTCTGCTAAATTGCGTAAAGAGTTGAGAGAAATGTGAATATTGCTGCAGTCTTGCTGTTTGCAGCCTTTTCTTTCTACTAATTACATCGACCCATATGTGGATGTTATGTTGGCCGACGAAATGCTGTTACGAGTTTCTGTAGATTTTTTTGGCTGCGTAACATGAATAAATCATAGGATTGTTCGAATGAATTGAACGCTTTTACGTAGGAACGATTGCTTGTTGTTACAAAAGTACATGAAAATCATTTTGCAAGATGTGCAGCAAGGACGTGAGCGATTTGATTTTAATATTTCTTGCAGTCAAGGCATTGGATTTTCCACTCCTTCTTCTAACCTCCTTCATGTTACGTGAGTAGAGAAAGCTTGTATGTGGCTATTCTGAAACCTCGAGAGGCCATTCACGTTTACCGCATAAGTCTATCCGATGGGCGTATACACAGACAGAATGCGGATGTGTTGAGCATACCGACCTTAACTGGGCCACGTGGTGGGGTGTCTTGAATATCTCCAGCTTACCTGGCTTCCAGCACTTTCGCAGACTTCCGACATGACTTGATATGGGTGTCTAAAGGCATTTTATGATTTTTAGCTGTCATAGAAGATCGTGCAGTGGATTACATCTATTTGGAAATTTTGTCGGGAAGCGCCAATCAAAGACATGGGTGCCAAGTTCACGCTTTGTGTCTGCAGCAACTAACCGATAGACCGAAAAGACAAACGCTGGTGTGTAAGAAGAAGCTAATTTTAACTGAACGGAACGCAATGTAGATCGTCTTGCATGGACATAGTTTTCCTTGCCGGTTAATAAAGAAATACTTGGTTGGATCATGTTGGGATTAGAGATAAAAAATAAGTTGTCTATAAGAGGAAATACAACGATATTAGTAAAAACCAGTTGAGAGCATAGCTGTGTGCAGCACTTCCCACTTTCTTTCACAAACTACTCAAACCAAGAGCAGAGAAAAAATGCTGAAGAAGTTGTGGGACATTTGAGGAAAGTGGTGAACATTGGAAAGATTATATTCGACGAAAACGTAAGTTGCGCGATTATGTAATTTGTTGCATTCAAGCCCAGTGCAAAGTTTCGCACAATTATCGAACTTTTCACTTTTGATTTTTTCACTATTATAGAACGCACATAACGGAAGGCAAAAAAAAAAAAAAAGAAAAAAATAAATTCAGCAGTTAGTTGTTGTTGTTTAATTCGAAAATAAATGTTTATCAAATTAAAAGGAAATTGTTCTTAAGAACAGTTATTGCGCGAGTAGTGTACGCGAGTGTCTGTGCTTATGTTTATCTTTCTTGTCTACTTCACGTTCAGCATCTCAACAATAGCGCTTACTACCGCATTAACACACTTGCTATCGTTCGAAGCGAGATAATAACACAAGAAAAGTTCTGAAATTTTCACACAAACATATTCTCAATGGCGCCGCCAACAAGCTCGGGTTAACGAGAAAGTGTATAACACACAAAACTTTCGAGCTCCATAATGATATATTAAAACGTGAACAATTACTTATTAATCGTAATTGGTAGCTGCTTAAAAGCTTTGATGCTTGTGCGCTTTGCGTTCGTACATCTAATTACCGCTTCTCATGCTTCTCATACAATTAAAGCTGTAAGCAAAAATTTGATGGCAATGGCAGCAATGGATCTTATGTCAGATGTTGTTGTTGCCTTTTGCTTACAGAGAAGTAAACCTTTGCTTTTACAACTTATCAGGCAGGTAGGTATCTTAGACAAGACGTCTATGCATACATAGCCTACTTCGTGCTTCGGTAAGTCGATACTTTCAGCCTTAAAGACATTAATTGTGCGAAAGTACTCGAAAGCTTGTGTGCAAAGCAGGCTTTGCTAAGAAACACTTAACTTTATTACCATAGTTGGGCGGAAGGGGAGGGGGAGGGGGCATTCGTAATGTTATAAAAATAACTTGAACAAAACATCTTTGCCTGTAATATAATATGCAAGATATCTCTCTCCCTGGTGCTTACTTTCAAGTGTTCTCTGGCTTACTTTGCTCTTATTGCGATTATTACACTTTACGCAGCGTCAAAGGATCACGAGACAATTTTGCTAATGACAGACACAATATTATTACAGGCATCACAACGTTACGTTTTTACAGATGCAACAGCGATCCGGTAAAATATTATGTTTCTGAGTCAGAATTCGACTCCTATTTGCCTCATTTCATCTGCGGCAAACTCTGCTACGTGAAGTGCTCTCAGTCGTTAAGAGCTTATGTTATTAAGCTGTAAGCACGAGGGACTTGCGTCAGTTGCGAGTTCGGGAAAGTGATAATTAAGAATTCGTGTGAAAACAATACAAATGAACTAACAGTACAACGGCAATGCAAAGTCTGCGCCATACTTATCTGAATTAGTTAACAGGGCTGCTTACATAAGCAAGCATAACATTGTGGTTGGACTTGGAAGCCTAATGTTTTCAGTCATTTAAATGTGAATAGCTTTCAAGTGAAGTGCAAAAAATTAGGAGAACCACGTGCAATAAATATTTGTGTTCGAGTATTAGGTTAACGGAACTCGATCATTACTAAGTTGCCCGTTCTGAAAGCTCATTCATCCGGTTTAGCTTTTCTCGGTGATTTAGATTCAATGGTCTCGTCTTCTCTTTTAAGCAAGACTTGCATGTAAATGAAGAAAAAGAAATTATTTCCGCTGTTTTCGTAGAGAACATGTTCAAGTTGAGTAATCGTATGATGAGTTTTTGAATTCTTTTTCACTATTATGTCCCTTCTATATCTTGCTAGGTTACAAATGTCTTACCTTGGTGGTGGTTCATATTCTAGAAGAAGTTTTCGCGAATCACGAGCAGAGGTGAAAGGGATTTTTGAGCGTTCTGTGCTCAGACGAACCCCACTACAGGCTCCGAACATGCCGACTTGGGTAGGTAACCCCTTTTGCGTCGTCATCCATGTAAAAAATGTAAAAACAATTGCTTTTAATTGTGTCTTAAAAGGGGCGGAGGGGGAGACAATTCATTTGTTGCCATAATTAAGTGCAGGAGTGAAAGGCTTTAATTAAATTACTGCGTGATTTATATACAAATTCAATTGAATGCAACAGGAATTGTTGTTTTATGTTGTTTGTAGTGGGAAGTGGGAAGTACGACACTTACGATGGGCAAGGCCGGCTTAACTCAGCGAGTTGCAAATAAGAAATTGAAACGGTTTTCTACTAAAACTTGTTTCCAATGGGAGCAAGCAAGTAAGTCGCTCCGGTTGTCCTATTGACTTGTACGGTGCACATGGGTCGATCGAAAGGCCGCTAAAGGTACTATTTTGCTTTCGAAAAAACAGGCAATGAGATAGCCAATCTCGGCCTATTCCAGGAAACCGAGTGCTTGGCTGCACGAATGTGTTGTTAGAGACGTGGCGCCTATTTCCGCCATACCAGACGACATAGTGTCTCGGTTTAATTTACGTATTTATTGGAAAAATATTAATTTTAGGGGGCTTTCAGTTCTCACCGTGTGAAACATGTGCCCGTGGACGAGAACTATCTAGTCAAGCAGTGGAGGGAATAAGGACGTGAAAGTGAAATGTTTGCTTGGCTTGATGATGTGATATTTTCTTTGGTGGGAAAATTGGATATCTTACGAATTGTGCAAGGGCTCGCCTGCAGGCGAAAAGAAGTCGTGTTACGCAAAACTAAGCTGACGATTAAGATGGCTTTAGTTAAGAGAGCTTGTACAAGAAGTACATTTGAACAAAATGGCGAATAGTAGAGCGACCTCCCACGAGCTCTCTGCTACGGTTTTTCTTCTCTTTCCTTTGTGATTTCCACTTGCGATGGCTTATTGTGCGATTGTTAAGTGTTTTGCAGGAGTTGGCGACAAAAACCGAAAATCTTAAATGCTTAAATCTTGTAGTGATCGGGTTGTTAGTGTACAACCGCACCGCAATAGTCAGTTGATCAACAGCCTGCATTTATTTGGTCATTAGACATTAGGTTAGGTTTGAGTTTCTACACAAATGCTTGTTCTTTTTCTCTGTCCAAGTGTTTGCTTTACTGTCTTTTGATTGCAATCTTCGTAAGGGCTTATTAAGTAGCGTTGGCCATTTCCTTGCCTCTTTAATTTACATACGTAAACAATTCTTTGCTATTTTCTTCTACGTTTCAATTACTGACTTGTGTGAGATACAAATTTTTGCTTGAAAATTTTGGAATGCACTTTAGTAATGGAGTTATAAATAAAGTGTTGCCTTGATTGGTTGTTACTTATTTTTTTTTTTAATTTTTTTTTTTTTTTAAATCATTCTTCATCTCATTTCTTTCGAGCTTGATTGCTTTTTCATTTGCTTTGATCACTTATTCACTTTTTATTGTGTTTTATTTGGCATTCGTCGGTACAATATGAAATGCACTCTCGATATAAAAAGAGATTCTTTTTTTTTGAGCCATTGAAAGAACAAAATAAACACTAGAACATGGATGAAAGAGATGATGGTAAAGAGGTACGTATAGTTGAATGTCGAGTGATAAATGTCAACCTTATTTTTGACATATTGTCGCTCCATCAATGTCATTGACAGTTTAACTGCATATGTATACACATTCGTAAGCGCATGCCGTGCACGCATGTACGTATATAACGGCATGTACTTAATATCTCAGCAATGCATTGTATCTGAGTGGGTCAATAACTTGTCATAACAATGTCAGCAATAACAATGCTAACTAACTATATTGAAGAATTAAAAAAAAAAGAATAAAAAAAAAAAAAATCTGACAAGTAGTCATACAAAAGCTTGCAAAAAAAAAAAATGGAAAAAAGAAAAATTGATTTTCTTACAATTTTTTCAAAATTTAAGAGAAATTTAAAACGGAAAAATTCGAAAATTTTTTGAAATCGACGCACTTTGAAAGTGAAAATTATTTCTTTTATGAATTTAAACGACTCAGCATAGCAGCATGTGTGTGAGCAAAATTGCAAATAAATTATAAATAAAATAAAAATTATTTCTGTAGTTTTCTGTAATTCTGGCAATCTCTGGTAACGCATTCGCCTCCGCTCTTTCTATATCTACATGCTCCCTCCCTGTCATGCAGGTTAAGGTACATACATGCCTGATATTGTTATAGCTTAAAGAGGCGCCTTCATATAGACTGGCGTACACTGCCATATAAGTTATACTGCAATGCAAAGTGTTTTGCTTTAGAAACGTCATGTTGCGTCATGAAGCGACAGTTGATAGAATGGTCAGTCGTCTATAATTTCTATAAATTCAAGCTGCTATTAGGCAAGCAAATCTAATGAGGGAAAGTTGCAACTGAATTGAGCCAAGAATGTTATTGTTGTGGAAAAGGGAGAAAAATGTTTTACTCTTTGCGACACTTTGGATTTTCATTAAAACAATTAGTAACGACTGCAAACGGTTATACCGTTAATAAGAAATGCAATTTCGCTCGTGTCACAATAAAATTTCTATATTTTCCTTGCACTTCAATTATCTTTGGCGGAAAGCAATGCGTTTGGTCGACGAAATTCTCGAAGAAAATTCACTCTTCAGCCGGCTACCGTCTGCAGAAGATATGCAACACTATCACGCTAGTGATAGGTGGGGTTAGTGAGTGTGTCCACACTTAAAAATTGAAATGAGTAATCTCAGATCTTCTTAGGAAATGAAAGTTATATTCTTGGATGAGGAATATAAGAGACAAAGAGATTGGTTGAGTCCTTGAGCCGCCTTTCCTCCTCTTTGCTTTGCAATTGGCCGGAAGATGTTTCCTACAAATTTCTCTAAAAGTTTAGGTGAATGCGACTCACGGGGCAGGAAGACGCGTGCCCGTCATCCCGAGGATGATCGCCGTACAGGGACAGGGGATCCCTTTTCCAGTAAGAGCGAGGCCCATCTAAAACCTTTGACTCTTTTTAGGTCACCACCCCGTTTGCGATGCAACTCCACACTTAAACAAGGATAAGTAAGTTTTTTTGTTCATTGTAAATTCATACCAAGTCAGACCAAGTCTTCTTTAATAGCGTCTGTAAGTAAGTTGGTCTTCATTAGTGTCAGCAATGAATTAAATTAAATTTTTCGCGTGTTTTTTGATGCATTTTTGGCGGTTATAAAAAGGAAATTACCGCAGATTTGATAAATGCTTAAAGAGTTTTTCTCTTGGACAAAAACTGTAAACATTTGCTTTTGTTATAAAGAGCAAAGAACTTGGAAATGTTTTAATTTATTTATGGTTTTCCTTTTTTTTTTTGCTTTGAATTTTTACTAATTAAAGAATTATGAAAATTTTATACGAAAAGTAATTTGATAAAAAGTTTTTAATGAAAACTAACAATTATTTTTGGTTAAAATGCATGCATGTGTAAGCGTATGTAAATTAATGGAGAAAAAACTTTGCGAACATAATTTATAAAAACATACAAACGTACTGTACTGTACTGTAGAGTAGAGTAAAACAAGTTTAGCGTGTTTGAAAACTTATTAAGCAAACCAAACGTACTTCACCCGCCCGCACAGTGCACAGTGCACAGTGCACAGTGGCTACTATGCGAGACAAATAACTATGTATGAATAAGTGAAGTGAAATACATAAATTTCTCCAACGGCGTAGTCGTGTAATAAAGTACGTGCGGTAATGTCACTGGATGTGACCTTACGAGCATGTGTGTGTGTGTGTTTGTGTATGTACATATGTACACAAATAGATTTGCATACATATAACTTCGAATAACTTCTAATAAGGGAAATTTGCATCTTAATTTCAAACGAACCCTCTGGTGTATCGGTATGATTAGGAAATTGTATGCAACGGAACGAAACGAAACGGTGTTATCGCCTTATATTGCTCTTGTTAACACATACTGAAAATGATAAATATTATGTGTTACTACTATTAGATGTAAAAACGCAGAAAGCTTATCCGAGTGTTTATATTTTTGAAAGGGATGCTAGTTATGCGGCATGAGTTAAGCGTTTCTTACACAAGTCGTCCAAGTGCTTTTTATATTACAATTAATGCTTCTTAAGATAGCACATTTTATGCACATTTTTGCATGCTAAACTGCTCTATTTCTTACAGCCTTCAGTGAGAGAGAGATAGGAGAATATGTGCCAACTCCTAGAAAGTCCGAATACTTACAGTTTGATATTTTTATCAATTCATTAATATTCGCTTATCTCAATATCAACAGGGAACAGAAAACTAGAAATTAGTATGCAAGTTGGATCGGCAGTTGCTTGCTGATATGACCACAATGTGTGTAACAGTGTGCAACAATTCCTATCCGGTCCAATTCCGGTTTCTCTTAATCAACATCTGCAATGCATTATTATGGCAAATACGCATTGGTAACGATAAGATTTTACGACGAAATCCAACAAGGACGGATGGACGGACCTTGACGTATATATTCGTTGTAACACAAAATTTTATCATTTTTTCATGGCTTATTCGCGATACACAGTTACCCGGTGAACGTCATTTATATTTGTATTTAAGAAAGAAAGAGCAAGAGTACAGTTTTTAAAATTTGTTTCATATCAATGTACAATTTTTGTCTTTCGCTTACTAGAAACATTAATGAAGACTCAACTCACTTAAGAATATTTTCTTTGTAGGATCACCGCAATATTCTTCTTGAAAACAACGTCCGTCAACCAAGCCATTGACACAACCTTGATCAATAATGAATGATTTGATTTTAATATATTCATCTCTCATTCGGAAGTGTAGGTCGTTCGAAATTTGCTTGAAAAGCGACATTAATTTGTTTTTATTTACGTTTAGCGTCAAGCATTTTTCCCTATTTACTATTTTCTTCTTGTAATGAATATTTATGTGCTGTTTAATAATTTTTGCAAATTTCCCATAACGTAAATATAATGATTACGAAATAAAAATGAAAGAAACAAATGTCGTCTCCGATTACAAATGTTCTCTCATAAATATTCAAGAGATATTTTCAGCATGCGATGATGCAATAAAGCTTTTTGTGCTTAAAGCCAAGTACACAAAATAATTATTAATGCTTTACACATCTAATATGTATGTATGTATGTATGTAAGTAATATAATCTGAAATTTGAATTGAAAAAGAAAACCAGAACGGGATTGAATAGTGTTTCCCATAGCCATAAATTTGATTATTGTTTGCCTAAATGTCATCTCAATTTTCGTCCACCCCTAGAATTGGTCAAAATGGAACTGCAATGCACTCGCAGTGGAGGAATAGACATAAAGTTGAATTATATATAATTGAGTTGCTTGGGATACCCTCCTCTAGCAAACGCACCTTCGTATTACGTTTACGTGAAAAATTTAATGAAGTCAAGGACTCGAATGAATATCGGGTTCATCGTTAGAAATCGCAAAGCCCGTATATCATAATCTTAAGCTTTGGTGGATTTTGATCCCACTGATTCTACTTTGTACGGAACAAGTGTATCTGACCCTTAGCCTTCCGATACTACCTGATAAGCAGCACAGACTTGGGCATTGTAGGTCGTATACGACCTTTTTCTCTCTGAGAAGGAAGCGATTCAATAATGTTTGTGAGCTGGAAGAAGATTGTTCCAAAATGCTGTTATCCTCTTCTTGTCAAGTGGAGAAATAAAAGACTCGTAACTTTTTCCTTTTTCTGCATTCCAATGTCAAATTTAGTTTTTGTCGGGGAAGACGATGTCTCTCGATAGATAGCGGTTGAAGGAATTTTGCAAATTACTTTGCAAACAATGAAAAGGAACATTCACGAGAGTATGGCTGATGTTAGGGGAATTTCTAAACAAAGTTCTCAAGCACTAGCACTTGTCAATATTGACCGACTAGCGTTGTTTGTTGTTTAACATCAAATATCGTATATTTATATAAAGAAAGAAGAAAGCGCGTTGTGTATGTTGCATATATACACATATATATGTTGTATATATCTCACATGTATATACGAATGCAAGGGGAAACGAAGATTCGTTCAGGCACCATACGGTGCATGCAAGAGATTCTATAGTAATATAAGCAGTTATTCGCTTATTCATACTTCAAACGACGACTTGTTAATAATAATATATTGTTTATATATATATATATATATATATTTTTTTTTTTTTTTTTGCTGAAATGTTTTAATTGAAAGTTTGCTTTCATTACATTTGAACGCAATGTGAGGCAAAAAGCGAAAACTGCCAATCGTTTATAATAACCTTTTGGCGAAGATATTTTTATTGAATTAAATCTCATATAAAATTGCGAAATTTTAATAGGAAATTTTAATTAATGATGCAACTAATCTCCTGATTAGTTTTCATGAATTATGTAGCATCGCTTGCGTACATATGTACCTACGAGGCGTAAAGTGAATGCTTGGAAAATACCAACAGCACGCGCATTCTGTTTTTGTTTTCGAACATTAATTAATTGAGGTGCAAAAAAGTTTATTTCAATAAATTAATTTTAATAATTTGCTAAACTGTTAGGCTTTTCTGCTATGCCTCGTTTAGCTTGCTTAATGCTTTTTAAATCACATTAAAAGGGAAGTGGGTGTCAGTGTTTTTATTCGTATGCCTGCCCTCTTAAAAGAAAGCTTAGAAGATGAAAGTCACCAAAGCGAGGGCCCAAAAATGTCATACAGAGCTTGGGCTACGAATACATAAAGCGAGCATTCGATGGTCACATAGTTTTGTTTTACCTGCGTTTTCGTAAAAGGAAATTAAAAAGAAAATAAACTAATTTTGTATTAATCGCCTCGAGCGACACTTGCTTGCCCATTAGCAACGTCCAGAAAAATTCCAAAATTTCAAATTTGATTGTTTATCTCTAATGTGGTGGTGGTTCTACAACGATGTTAATGTTATTTCGCTGTTATGCTGTATTGTGCTATGTTACGTTACAATAACATTAATTATGATACCCTTCGTTTGCAACATAGCCTTGGGCTGCCTGGTGCGTGTGTGTGCCTGGTAACGATTTGCAAAAGCAATATGGGAGTAATTGGTTATAAACAAACAAAGAACTTGTTTGCGTGCTAAGAATTTATAACTTTTTATACCCTCGCTTCCACATCGCTTGCAGTATCGTGATTATGACAATAGCAAGAGCAACTAAGCTATGGATGGATGAATGGATGGGTGGATGGATGGATGGATGAATGGTTGGGTGGACGGATGGATGGATGGATGGATGGATGAATGGTTGGGTGGACGGATGGATGGATGGGTGGATGAATGGATAGATTGATGGGTGGATGGATGGATGGATGGGTGCTTGAATGAATGGATGCATGGACGGAGAAAGAGAATGATCGCGTCAAATGCTTTCTTGAAATTTCAATCTTTCTTTCTTTCACTATCGATACGCGGTATATGAAGGACCTTCTCTTAGACTGAGCATTTCAATGTAACCGAGATAGGCATCAATTAATTCGTTCCTAACTTCTGCTTACGGTGCGGTGCCTACCATTTTTATATGTCAATATTTTTTTCGGTTAAACCACTTTAGTATTTACAATATGGTATAAATTAAATATTAACAGAAAGAATACAAAGCAAACACAATATGTTGTGGTTTATACGCAATGCATTAGCTGCTGCACACATAATACATAATTGAAACATCAACTCGATTATTGCATGAAAAAAAGCTATGTTCGATGTTATAATGGTATTCATAGCATTTCATTTAACAAATTAAAATTTTGGTATACTTTTTTTGCGTCTTGCCAACTATAGTTTTTATACCCAAAAGAGTACAGGATACGTCTGCTCTGTCCTTTCGGTTGTAGCACGCAGAAAATGCATCATAGCAGCCATAAAGCCGACAGGATGCCGATGAGCATGACACTCAGACAGACAATAATTATTCACTCTACTCTTTCTTCTCTATCTATCCGGCCTTTATTTGCGCTATTTGAAAAGCTTAGGGTCACAAGCTGAACTTTAAAATATGCGTTTTTACTTGAACGGCAAAGATCGGACTCGAAAAACAGTAGAGCCTACCTATGTAATAGTAAAAAATGGGCATTTTTGTCTAGTGCTTGAAGGAAATTTTTCAAATCTTCGTTTGGCGTGGGCATGCCTGTCTTGTGCACATGCAAACACTTTAACTTACAACATACACAGAAAGTTTCGAGACAAAATGCAATGCGAACCCTTCAAGCAGCAGAGAATATAGCAAATAACTAACAGACACGCCTGCAGTTAACAAAATGTTCACCATTTTTATGTATTCATTTCAGATGATTGACCCTGAGCGGCCTTCGTTTTCCTTCGCTATTGGACTTGGAAATGCAACAGTTTCATCCATCCGTTTGTAACAGAGAGAAGTAAACTTTGACACAACTTTGGCAGTCGAGTTTTCTGGAAGGATCCCTTCAACGTTAATACTTTGATACTGAACACGAGAATCGGGGTAGAATACATATACATTTCTGCCGAATTTCACAAATCAAGGTTAAAGTTGTTCGGACAAAGGCTATGAATAAATTAAAGCTGAGTCTTGCGACAAAAATCTGAATATTTTTTCAACAGCACGAGACTTAAAGGAGCCGTTGGGGGAAATATTAGCCATCCGCAAACCATTCTTCTTATCATCGCGACTAGTCATTTAAAGGGCACTCCCAGAATGCACGGAGAAATTGAAAAAGAAAGAAGAAGATATTGACTAGGAGGCGGTATATGAAGACGGTTGTGTGGATCCTCCTCCTTCTACAGCATTCAACTTAATTTTCATCTCTTTTGGGATGATATTGCGTTTAAGCGTAGCCCTAGTTGATTGCCGAGCACTCAGAACTTATCTCTCCCGTAATACTATGAAGGGAAATGGACACCAGGAAAATAAAGGAAATTTTCGAGTTTGTCTTGTGTTAAAGCCCGTAATCTGCAAGAATGCATCACATCAGAGATCCTATAATGTGCACACATTTTTGGTTGGCATATCCGTACGTCCGAAAATTCAAACAAAAAGAAGAAATTGTGACTTGAAAGGCGCTTTTTGTGAAAACTAGTTTGCGCGGACCTTTGTTGAAATCACTCTACATCTACGTTGGAAACTTTCCATAAGCATTGAGACGGACTCAGTGAAAATGTCACGGGGCCACGAGTGGAGCCGTGTAAGGTGAATAGAACTTTCGAACTTATTGTGTAATGAAATTATTGTTTGTCGTCCTTATGTAATGCTAAACAAATAATAATTAAAATTTCATTTTATACACACACCAAAGCCAAAAAAAAAAAAAAAAGAGGCAAAAACCTTACTTATTAAAGTAACGAAGTCGTAATAATTGAAATGTCCACAATATCAGCATTAAGGCAAACCATACAACAAATTGCGTGTGTACGTGTGCATGCATGTGCATAGAAATGCACGTGTTTTGTTATGCGGACTGTCATATTTGTGTGTGTGTGTGTGTGTGTGTGTGTATGTGTGTGTGTTAATTCAAACCACAAAACACACATAAACACACGTATGCATACATATATAATATAACTGCAGAGAGTTGAATTCATTCTTTTCCAGTGTGCTTTTCTAAATGAAAAGTTAACCAGGTGCCGGCCAGACAATTCACATTTGTGTTTGTTTTTTGATTCGCACATACAACCAAAAAGGAAAATAGAATAATTTTATCACAACGCCCGTGCGCCAGTTGAAGGGAACATATACGAGATACGAGCAGCTAAGTACACGCTGCAGATATTTACTCTCAATCCTTTCAAGATTTTGTTAAATTTTGCGCGTTCTTCGGTCATACAGCCTTGCCGTTAGATGAGTTAAGGCCCGGACGATGCTTTTCTGTATATGTGATTGCAAACGTTCAGGTATTCGCAGTTCGTTGCGCACCAATTATAAAAATACTTTTTTGAATTCGGTTAATTTTTTTGCAATTACTATTGTGGCCAACACTTGTGTTTATAGCATTTTATGAGCTGCTAGTTATGTTGCAATTATTCAACAATAATAACAACAGTGGTCGCATAAATAAATTATGAAAGGAAAAGTTTATAAAGAAATCATTTTTAATTTTTTTCGATACATAATTTAATTTCAATTGCGAACAGAGCGTAATGCTCCGACCGGTATCAAGGACTTGTCCTCAATTATGGGCATAACCGGTTTGTTTGTCGTAAAACCCGTGCCGAGAACGTGAAACGTAAAGTCTGTACTGAGTTTTAAAAACCGAGTGCCAAGTGACTTCATCACTAGAAGTGAAGGCCACGCAGATTGTTATCGTTGGCATGATAGGGGTTCGTTAGCCCACAATTGAAAGCAAGGCGAGGGAATCTCAGCAGTCAGACAGTTCGGGAGAGTAGTGTTAAGTTACAGTTTTGCTATAAACTCAGCCTGGAAGTAGGTCAGATATACTCAGCAAAAATCTCTTCTACCTAACAAATAATTCTTAGGTTTTTATACTTTATCCAAGGACTTAAATCTTTCGTCTTGGCTTTTTTTTGTGAAGTGGAGAGTTCTAATGGTGGACTAACTGGCAAACAAGACGATAAAGTTAAACCAGCATGGAATTCAAATTCGCCATCGCAGCTTAATAAATTATATGCCTTTCTAAGCAATGCTAAGACTAATGTACAACTACATACAACTTGTAGAGTGAAGGCAAGCGTGCTTGTTCAGCATTAATCAAAACAAAAAAAAATGAAGAAAATAACGAAAAATGAATATAAGAAAAAGTCACTTACCCGAAGAAACGTTCATAGCCACGCCTACAACACGCGGACAGAGACCGGAACATTTAGCGTGTATTAATGTATTGGCGTTTATGTATTGTTGGCACTTAACTTCCAATGTCTAATCGGATAGAGCGAAATATAAGGTCTCCTTGTCTGCCGCATAAGATACCCATGACAACTAATTCGTGCCGGGTTGTACCCCAGGTTTAAAATCGCACCCATATCCTTATGTTTGCTTAACAGAGAAAAGTTCTTCTTGAGTCTCACCGTTCTATATGTTTCGCCCTGAAAAGGAAATGAATGAATGACATTACATATCATTATTAACTGTATAAGGGGTATACATAATGAAATGAAAGTTTAATTACATCCTAACACAGTATACAGCCTGCAGTCGCAGCAAGGCTAGCATGCACTCGCATCTGCAAGGATTTGTGAACAGTAAACAATTCACAATTCGGACAAAGATAGGATCAAGTTTTTGGTTGCTTTTTGATTGCTTTGAACGACACAACAATAACGAGTGTGAATACAGTTAACATTTCAGTTCCGTGAGCATGTAATAGAAAAAAGGAAAACTATATACAAGATGTACGAAAGATTACATTAGTCGCTGTTTTAAAAATTTTCTTTCTTTCCGCCTTCGATTTAGAAGGCGGAAAGCTCAGCTTCTTTCTTCTACGCGCAAAAGTTACTATTACAACTGACAATTTGTTCAAACGCTTGCCTTTAACCGCACCTCGTGCTCTCATTCGCCTGATAATAGTTTTAATAAACCTCTCAAGGTATTTAAAGCACGAAATTTTATTAAATATATTTTGCATTACGTGTCATTTTGCTTGAACTTTGACCTAACTTTGCACATCATTTGCTACATAAGAGAACGTTCGTAATAATTTACAATCTTCGAGTTAACCACTTTTTCAAAATCCAAAAGGTAAGATAACGCGCTAACCTGAGTGTCTTTTCTCTCTCTCTCTCGCTCTCTCTCTAACACACATTTGTTTTTTATGCATACTATGCATGCATGTATTTATGTGATAAATGCATTTAAATAAATATTTTTAGTGTACTCTTTCTTATTCTTCTTCTTGTCTTCTTTATTGTTTTGCACGGTTGCAATGCCAACTGATGTTTTGCAAAGTATTTTTTGTAATCGTAGCAATGGCAAAATGCTTATATGCCGTACGTGCAAGCTGTTGGATTATGGGTAAGCTGGCGAACACAAATTCAAGTATAAACGTGTATATCTGTTTAATGTTATGTATGCACAACAACTAGCAACAAACATACATACACACGCACGTACGTAAAAACTTACTTAAATGCATCTGCATAAACACTTGAGAAATGTTGATGATGTTGTTGTTCGAGCACAAGTACAACGAACTGCTCGCTATTGTGTTATGCTTGTGCTCGAGTCCTCACAGCTATGTAAGTATAGGTGATTACGTACTCATATTTAAATGTGCTTGAGTTTTTCAAATAGCCTTATTATTAAGTGTTATTGGACTGTAAATGTTTGCATTCGAATGGATGCAGATTTAAACAACTACTGCCTCGTATATCAGTCTATGTGGTTGTGTTTGTCTTGTGAAAGGGAAAGGAAAGTGGCCTCGTTTCTCTTGATATTGAAATCTAACATTTTGCTTAAAGATTTGTTAAGTGAATTTCTTAATAAGCAAACAATTTTGAAACTTTTGGAATCCATACCGTAAAAATTGAAGCACTAAGAAAGTTACAGACTCCTCGGCATGTTGCTCATTATCCTAAATCAATATATATGAAAATTGAAAAGTAAGATAAGAGGACTTTTATACTATAGGACTTATCAGACGCCGCCAATCTATAAATAGATGTAACTTTCACGTGTAAGCGTTTCTCGCTTATTCGCAAAATCGAATTGTGGCCATCAACTAACTATATGTACAATCAGATCTAGCATTCAAGCAAGTAAAAATTTGCTACCGCGAGCTCTAGAAAACTCTCTATGATAGATAATAAATGGACAGACAGTTGGACAGACGTTTTTATTTTTGTTGCGCGCCACTTACTTGTTCGTTTATGTATCTTTTTTATGGGGAATATAATGGCTGTCCTTTTTCTAGGCAGACTGAGATTTCTCTAATCAAGCCGTCCTACGGCGTGTTGAGACCGTTCCGACATCCGTTAATTTAGGCGAAAGTAACTGCATGGTGAAAATGAGCCAAAATTACAAAAAAAATTCACTTTTTCTGTAACTTGATTGAGATCAAGGCGGTAAGGCTTCGCAGACTGGCGAGAAAATTCGTGGTAATATGAGCGGAATGAATCCGATGCTTGTGTGGTGAAGCTAAAGTAACTTTTGTGCATCTATTTGCACGATTACCTGCTTATGATTTTTAATGCTAATGCGTAATTGCGTGCGCAAGCGAACATAACATAAAAGCGAACAAAGTGAAGCAAGAAGCTCTTCATGGAATTCTCGTTTCAGTTATCCTACCCTCCTACCTATCTTTACTAAGGTTTCTTTCACAGCCTACAACTACAAGTATCGCCTGGAATGGGAAATGTCAATGAAGCGTACGGCCTATGCCCTAAGCTTGTAAGTATTTGTTAGGTGGTGAGAGGAAAACAGGAGAAAAACATGTTGAAAATGTACTCGGGATTCGATGGTTGAACGAATAGTGAACGAATGTGTTTTCTATAGCAACAACAACAAGCCTCAATACAATAATAATTTGCAAAAATAATTCATCCTTTATTTGTTTTCATGTTTATTTCATTGTGCGATAATTGCGAGAAATTCCCTCACTTGCATGCACATAATACACAACATGGATTTTTATGTATGTATTTATTTGTACAATTTATTGCGAGCAATTGTTTATTTCGTTTTATTTGATGTCATTTGTACGCTGCTTGTTTTATTGCGAAAAAACACCTACGCACACATACTTTCAAATGAAACGCATTCAAAAAAAAAAAGTAATATATGTTTATAATGATATCAGTATAGCAATAACAATAATAATAATAACAACGGCGGCAATAAAAATGATACCGATAACAATAGGAATCATTACCCACTTAAATTATATAAATTTGTTATTATATTATATTGCTCTGCATATCGATGCGAACGGTTTAACAACACGCGTAATGATAGCAACAAACAAACAATTAAAAGTTTAATTAATTAACAATCGTACGTGAAATCATCAGACAAAAAACGCACTATTTGTCAATGGGGAGATTGAAGGAATCAGAGATGAGCAATCATCTAATTGTGCCTCTAAAGTATATAAAATATGAAGAGGGATTAACTACTTACAGGCCGATCAAGGTCGTTATTGCATTAATCGATGCATCCATTGAACGTGTTTTTGCTCTTTTAAATTCCGTCCCTGATCTTTTCGATTGGGAAAGCGAGTTCCAGCCAGTTTTCTGGTGGTAAAAAGCCTGCGATGAACGCAGAAAGAGTTACATTAGGCAAGTACCGGTAATCATTACCGAACGAGTACAAATAGTTTACATCTCCCGGTTTGGCATCGAGCATAAAAATTATTTTAATAGTAATTTGTCGCTCGCAGTTATATATACGTATATATATATATATATATATATATATCGTTTCTTGTCAAATGGGACCCAGTTTTCATGTATTTCTTTATAATTTATTGTCAATTAATGGCTTTTTCTTCCATAAAGAAAATATATTATCTCTGCAAACTATACATAAAAAAAAAAAATAAAAAATAAAAAAAAATAAAAATAATCACGCTTAGGTTACGAGTCACAGGGAGCAGTTGGTGTGCATGGCGTATGCGTGATGTTACCTGGCACTCTAATATGATTAAGCACGTTTTGAAGACAGAAGCATAAATCAACTTGTGGAGCACAAACAAACGAAAAAAAACATTAATATTTTTTTTTGGTAAATATTTTTTACAGAGTACGATGAATAAATGAGAGGAAAAAAAAGAAGTTGTTCAACATATATATGCGAGTTTTATTTACTAAAGCAACTGTTGTAAACACACATATGGGAGATGATGGCAAAAACGTGATATCGGGGAAGAGACAAACGGGAAATATAACGAACATTGACTGCACTCTATGCTCTCATAGATTTCGCTTTCGCTTTCATTGAAGGTCACAACAGAGAATTACAATTGTCCAAAGAACGGGATCTGTCGAAAGCATTTCTCTAAATAAAATCACTCCTTGTAAAGCGAATCTCTTCAAAAACACATTTGTCCGTGGCTTAGATTGTTTTCACGTAAATTTTATTTAGCCACAGCTCGATTGCATATATGCTTCTGGATTATAATTTTCCGTTTTCTAGAAATCATAAAGTGATTTATTTTACTGTAACTGTTGCACTATAACATTGTAGACTAGAATGAAAGGCTGTGGACTAGAATGAAAGGCTCTAGTTAGAGTAATTTTTTAAAACAGGGGAACCTTTCACCAACCGCTCAAGACTGCATGCAGATAAACTTTGAAGTGAAAACAACGCTCTCTTAACAGCAGGCAACTCGGCAGCATGCCTACCGAAAAGATGGAACTCACTTGCACTTACAGTGTAGGCAGCAGCTATAGTAGAAATATCTGAACCCACCTCCCAAACTTACATATACTTTTTATAGTCCGCCTTTAGCGGACATTTTACCATCCAAATTAGAATTTCTTGGCTTTAGCAAAAAGAAAAAACCAAAAAAAGCAGAGTTAGTTACTATTTGACGTCTGAAGACACAACTGCTCCTACGTGTATTATCTGTAGAGCCTAGCTAGGCAACATGCTTGGTATACGCCTGAACAATATTCTATCCAGTTATAGCTAGTTCCAGGTACATTTTAACAACGCCGACATTCCTGCGCTAGTGTTTTCAATGCGGTCGCTGCAAACAATTATTGCAATTACTTACTTATCCAATTGCGTGTAGCTTGCACCTCACTTTAAGAATCCCGTGCAATGATTTGATTGAATCTTATCGTTCAGTACAAGTGCAGCATGTCAGGCAACGTGCTGACCGTTCGTCATTGACAATTTTAACAGTTTTGCTTTGCATTAAATACAGATACAGATGTTGAAGTAATTTGAATAACCAACCAATTAGTTCGGTTACTTTCTTCTATATTTAATATTTTTTACTACACAATTATTTATATGATTCTAGGTTTAGCTTTAACGTGCGAAAAGTTTCAAACGCAATAATAGTGTTAAGGTGCCGTCGATTTGTTTGTAAGCGGTGCAAAACACGAAAACAACGTGAATAAGTAGACAAAACTATTATAAATTGTGATAAAGAAATTATTATGCAATGCCTGCCTGCTACTAAGTTGAAAAAAATGAGGCGTACACAACAAAAAGAAAAAAGAAAGCAAATAAAAATATTTTCACACTTTATATTTAAATATGGATGAATTTGGTTGTGAGTGTGCGTGTGATTGTGCTTATTTGTTTTACTGTTTTTTATGGGTAAGTAGAGGATATTCCATTGTTTCATACATGTAAAGTCATAACTTTCCACTCCATTACCATGTAACGAAAGGAGCACATATATATATATATGCCTGTACATACATGTATATATACACGTACATGTTATGTTAGGACTGACTGACTGACTGACTGAGTATATCGTATATGTAACGTAAGTGCCTTCTCTTTTATTTTGTTAATATTTCGTTTCAAAATTTTCATATTATACAACACGCATACACACATATGTACACATATTACAGGTAACATATTTTAAGCCAAATTCTGTGACAAAGTTATGCACACCGAGACGCATATACGTGTTCATACATTATCTCATTTTCACACTTTTTAGTTTTGCAAGGTTGAAGGGAAAAACAAAAAAAAAAAATAAATAAAAAAATTGTCAAAAAACTTACTACCGAACAGACCAAAGCTAAGCGATGAGCAAGATGTAAAGAACAAAAAAGGAAAAACAAAACGCACAAAAATATATTCTCAACTTCATATATGGCGTTACACAAAGGTAGCTATGAAGATTTTAAAATATTATGCAGCTGGAAACGTTCTCGCGGTACCCTATTATTTAAGTTTTACATGGTTGCTTGAAATTCCATAACATAAGCGAAATATACCGCATCCTTACTTGCATGCCTTTGTGTAGGGAGCAAGAGATACGAAGCGTGAGCGCAGAAGGATGTGAAAGGCGAATATGTTACTTAAGAAGGGTATTTTTGCCAAGTAAGAGTAACTTTTTTTATTTTCTTTTTTGGCACTAACGTTTGATTTACTTCTTCATATCGCTACCAAAGGCGTATTGCTGTTCTCTTTTTTTTTTTTATTTGCGTTATATGTCCCTGTGTCAACATTATTTACTACTACTTCAAAATATTATTTAAGGTGTTTTTTTTTGCCTTTTTTTTCCTTCTCAAATTGGCTTTGCGCGCGAAAGAAACATTAAAGCAGTGGGCCTTGAAGCAAGTACGCTTTATATGAAAATTCAATTCATTTCATGTTTCGTGTCATGCATAAAAATTTCATTTCCATTTGCAACAACATGCTCCATCGGCTTATGTAATGCGCAAAGGACAAGAGTGTCCTCCATTCCGTTTGCTGTCACTTGTATGTGGACTTTTGACTGGCGAAATTTGAGATTCTTATCGGAATTTCAATCAAGAGGACTAAATATAATCGAATCGATTCCGCTTTTCACGCCAATTAGGACTACATGTCGTATAAGCATCCATCCAGCATCCAGTTCCTATGCTTTACAAATCTTGGAAATACGTACGTCCACTTCTCGTACCATGACATAAAAATGAACATCAGACAACCCGCGAAGTACACATAGTGGGTGATCAGCATAGTCATGGTCGGGAAAAAAAGAGAAAAAGCTTGGCCTACTTAAACTTAAACAAGGTCATGCGGTATTCACTGTCGAAATTGAAACATTATTTCAAACATATCTTTGTTTTATAATGAAGTGATACTGTGAAGTGATACTGGCCGAGTAATCGTCGGTTAGTTTACCTGTGACTCGAATGACCAAACGACTGCGTATCGTCGATTTAGATTTTTAAATCGATGCTTGGAAAAGTTACTAGTGAAAAGAAAGTAAGTTCGAATACATATATTAAAGCAAACTAACTCGTACTCGTAACTCGAGCCACACATACATCTTTGCTAAGCAGTAGTTGTTTTACGTGCACGTATACGAACATTACTTTGGGCAACAAAACAAAGCCAACAACACGATCTGTTTGCTAATAGGAGACGAACGGAGAGCGATGTGGAAAGTAATAGATAGAAAGAGAAAGAGGAAGAAAAAGACAAAGGCAGGGGTAGAGTGAAAAAGAAGGGTCATGTGTACAGTTTTCAAATGCTGCAAAATACCACATAATTTGGCCAAAAAATTTTGTGCTCATGTTGTAGTTTTTGTTGCCAGCAGCAAAGGTAAACAGAAACTATTCACATATGCATGCAAGTGTGCATAGTAAAGTTTATGCAAACTACAATCAAAATCATGAAAATTTAACACAACTTTTACCTTAACATCAAACATCAGATAGGGAATGAAAGAGACATGTACTCTATATGTGTATAATACAAATATAGAGATGTGTACAGCGAATTGAGTTGTAAATCTACCTTAGACAAAAATTTGTAAGTGTAAGTATATGGATTGCTCGTACGTACGTACGCATAGACCAAATGAAACTTATGTTCCTTTCAAACGACAATTGCTTAACAAGTTCGGGCAGATTTTCAACTTTTTATCTATCTCTCCTATTGTACGCTTTGTATCGTAGCGTTCCTTTTTTCCATAGATTTCCTTGAAATTAAATAAATTTGTTTGTCGTCTTTTTCCACCTATCGTCGGAGAATATGAGCTTCAAGTAAGTTCGTAAGTTCGCAACACACAAAAATACTTAGAAGGTACTCCACGACGTATGAGTTTATTTCTAATTGACTGATTGAAATGATTGTAAGTCGACTTAGATGCTGATGGCAGTTCGCCTCTATTCTCGTATAAGTGTTGAAAGGCGCAAATGGAAAGAAGATAGAAGTCGAAGTCTTGTTATGTTTACGTTAACTTTGAAATCGACTTCTATGCACTCGTCTTACTGCCGCTTGGGATTGCATCAAGTGCAACTGCATTAACATTGCGAAGTTAAGTTTCCGATGGAACAAATTACTAAATGCTACAAGCCTCTGCCTCTGCCTGCGGTGTTCGATAGCTTTCGTATTTGTTAGAAGGCTTAAAAAAAGTGGTCTAACGCTTGGATTAGTGAGAACATCACTCAAATCATGGATACTAAAGTAGATCAGGTTTAACTAAAGTAATTTGATGGAAAATTGATTGAATTATGTGCGAAATGTTATAGTGAATAAGGAAAATTTCAGTCAGGCTTTACCGGTTTCTGCACGTGTATCTTTCGCAACGCTGTAGCGCATGTCGCTAAGTACACTAATATGGTAACATAGGCTGAATAGCAGACTTAGGCAATAGTCATGTCATTTGTCGCATCGAATAACCTTGAAAAGCAGGGAAGTGCAAATCGTTCATAATCATCTTTTCCAAAGGCCGTGAATGCATGACATCCACCAAGAAATGAAAACTAATCAATGTTTCCTTTTCAATGAAAACTCAAATGCCCGGTTGAAGGAACTAATTTCTTGTTCTGTGTTTTATTCTCGGAGAGAAAGATCTTAAAATTGGTCCTTGAATTGCTTCACATTTCATTGTCGAAAATTTAGACAAGAGTATGCATCTTTTAAGTTAAATACAATCTCTTTACGAAGCCTTTTGCAGAGGAATAAGGCAAACAAGTAATTATTTTCTTTTTCGATAAATTTTCATTATTTGTGTTTTACCGATGAAGCGTAACTAGAAACGTTTCAATATCGTTACATAATAATTTTGTTTTTTCTCAATACACAGGGCAGGATGTATGTGTCTTCTTGTTTTGTAAATGCACTCTTTCTTAGAGAACAAAAAAAAGTGCAAGAACGTAAAAGATGCTTGTGAGATTTTTCATATAAAGAAATTGAGTTGGCAAAATTTGGCTATCAACGAATAATGGCCCACAAAAAATATGAAGTCATTCAATCATTGCAAATCTCAGTTAGTCAGTTAGTCTGTCTGTCTGTCTGTCTGTCTGTCTGTCTGTCAGTCCGACCGGAGATGAAGATAGTTTAATAGGCACACACACACACACACACACACACAATCATTCTTATATTTTTATATATATATTTGTATATCCATTTACTCATCCATCCATTTATCCAAGCATTCGTTTGTTCATTTAGGTTAAAACATCATGAAATTCTGCCAAAGTCAATAGAGACCAAAACATTTTCTTCTCTCTCTCTCTCTCTGTCTCTCTCTCAATTCATTCCTTTATATTGTGCCTTTTCTTCAGACTTTTTCCAACATTTTACATTTCGTTTGAATTTTTGCCAAAAATAAAAACTGAAAAATTTTAATAAAAGTAGAAAAAAAAAAAAGAAAAGAAAAGAGAAGGGAGGAAAAACCAACTGCTTATCATTTAATGAACTGCAGAAGTTTAATGAATATTTCATAACATGCAGAGTTTTCCTGTTTATTGTTTGTAAATGTGCATGTTTGTTTGCCAATAGTGTATATACTGTTTTGCAGTAATTTTTACATTTGTATATGCGTGTGTGTGTGTGCATTGGTTATCAGTTTCAAAGTATATTTAGCTTTAGTGATTTTTTTTTTTAGTTTTTATGTTAGATGTGAGTTGTGATTGTGGTTATGATTATGATTATTAACGAAATCCCAATTGAAAATGTTGTCCGAGAGTATAGAAAAAAGGTAACATGCCTTGCAAGTGTAAGCATTGTACGCTCAGCTTTGCAAATCTTCCTTAAGATCTGCTGTCTCTTCATCTCTACTTAACTGTAGTTACTTTTGCTGTATGCTACGCTACTTCAACCGGGACATGATAACAGTTTAGATCATTACAAAGTCCAAGTTGTTTGCAAAAGTCATATATATATATACATATATACATGTAATTAAAAGATTTTCGGTCGTCGGATGATAAATTTTTTCTCAAAGTATTGCTGTTCGAACAAGTGATTTTTTTTTTGAACACCAAGCGTTTAAGAATGGAAGGCCTTTGGTTCGCATGGTTCGCGTATATGATACAAAAATCCCATCCCATACTGTGATATGCTTACTTAATCCAATCAATTAGGCGATGACGAAACGTAACAGTTAAGTGAAAGGCTTAAGAGGACTAAATACTCGGCTTTGATTTTCACAAGTTTTCTCCAGTAACAAAATTTTCCATGTGCAACATAATCGTTCAGTGTTCTCAACATTAGCATTAAAATAACTTTTAAAGCGATAATAAATGTGAATTGTGTTCTAGGTAACGCACCAAATGAATCCTTCTAGGCTTTTCTTAACACCATCAACATCACGAACGCGTTAATTTATTTAATGAATCCTTTTCAAAAGAAATGCTTTTATTACAAATCGTTTCGCTTGTTTTAATGGCCTTGAGTAAAATCTTTAAACACACGGTTTAACGATTAAAACGCAGACTCTTACTATTTCCCTACATCTTTAGTCATTTAGAATATTTCCAATATGTAGATCTTACCAACGGGATTTCAAATAACAATGTTATAGTTGCTATAGTAATAATAACAACAACAAGAGCAAGTAATTGCATTTAGTATCTAATGAGTATTGCATTCGTATTATAATTACAAACATATACATAATTATTCAGTATTCAGTGTTCATGTTACATATATATAAAAAATATATATATATATATATATATTGTATATATATATATAAAATGTATATTTTATGCTTAACAGTTAGAATCTCTGTATTGTGTTTCAACACATGCCTAAGTGCATATATATGTATTGCTTGTAAATATGCTAGAATGTCTGCCTGCCTATGTAGCCTGAAAAGTTGCTTCTGCGTAATTGTTGAAAACGTATATCTATGCAAATTGGGATTAAAACTAAATTAGAAGGCTTCTCATTGCCTTTGTGTAGTTATTTTCCTATTTTATGGATGTACATGTGTAAGTGTCTGCGTCTCTGCTGGGTAAGCAATTATTTAGCTCTCAGTCAATTGCCAATGAATTGTAACATTTCCAAAGGGATACGCAATAGAAACGAATCCGAACACGAAATGCAATAGAAACAAATGTAAAAGAAGAAGTTAAAAATGAAATTAATGTTAAAAGAATTGCAGGAAAGAACAGTTAGTTGGCCCTATAAGTTACGTTCAAGTTAAGGAGAGAAAATTAAAAAAAAATTTATGCATTTTCTTAAGCCGCAATGAATGCAAAAAAATAATTTTTGTTTTGTTTTCCAATTGTTTTATGCCTTTTGCTTTCAATCAAATCAAGAACACAGGTCTAGAGTAAAGCTCTTTTCACTTAATTTTTTTGTATGTCCATACGAAGACTACCACTCCGCTCCCTTCCTTCTTTGCAGATATGTACAAAGAAATTTATATTCTTGAAACAAGCTTTCGAGGCAATCTAGACCTTTAATAAATTCTCGTTCACGGTCGTATATATTAAAATGAAATTTCGATGCTTAGATTTCCACTGCATCTAATCGAAAGCTTTAGAGATCGATTATGAAATGTCTCTGGCGTTTAGCAAAAGGCTTTGCGCACATTTTATGCCTGGCGTAAGGTGTATATGTTGTGCATGTTAGAAGAGGCAATTGTTTGCACAACGTACCACTACCACTTATCGGAAAGAGTTGGCCCACTTTTAAGTACCAGTTAAGAATGGGAAAAAAGAACAAAATTCTATTGTTTTATGACTGTGCACGTAACGGAATAAATTTCGTGTTGCTCTAAGAGAAACAATTGCAATTAAACGTGAACTGGAATACAAATTGTGTATAGAGTAATGTTGGCAACATGGGAACTAAAACGAAAAAATTGTAAAAACAATCAATAAAATAAACGAAAAAATAACATTCAGAGCAAAGTTTTCATTTATTTTAATCATTTTAGTGATAGACAAGCAGAGGATAAGTTTACGGATAGAACACGCGAGCTTTGTTTCTTCACGCGTTTCATTTTCGCCTCGTCTATATCCGCATAGTATGTCACAATTACAGTGCCATTATATATATTTATTTTCCATAAGTATATCGTGGGCAGCAAAAAACTATGCTGCGATTCGGTTTAAACGACATATCAATTCGCTTTTCACGAGAGCGGAACACGTTAATTCTTGCGTGTGTGTCGCCGTGTAAATAATCGCATTGCAAGCAAGGTTTTCAGACAAACTGGTTATCTTTTCAAAGATCGAGCACATCGAATAGAAACTATTTTCGCAAGAATCTCGTAAATTCATTCAAACCGCCATCTTTCATAGATTCTATCACTTTTCACTGACCATGAGTCCACAGTTCATTGTACGCGTAAATAATTCAACACTAGTGTCGTCAAGTACGCCATTTTGATAATTTTTAATTGTGGATCTCTAAAAAAGTAGTTATATCGTACGTAGTGTTTCAAAATCTAAAAGAAAAAGTTTTCGCGAAACATCTTTTTGCCGAATACCGTAGTGGAGGAGCGGCTGCACTTTTTAATTTGCATCAATTAATCTTTTGCCCTGCAAAAGTATTTATTTGCTCGTTTCCCTACCTCTAGTCGCGCTATCCTTATTAGACTTGTTTATTAACTGCAAGGCATTTCACATGGGATACGCATGCACTGAATAGGCGCTCAGTTCCAGTAAAACAAAAATGGCGAATTTTATATATATAAACTAAATGTTAGCGCAAGGAAAAAAATGAAGTCATTTGCGTTCTTCGTGCTGCATACAGGCGGGCAATACCAGAAGGACAGAAGAACAGAAAAGTAGTTTTCGAGAGATGTAGAGGACTTTAAGCAATATTTCCGTCCGTAACATTTATAGGGAAATGATATAAGGTTCCGTTTGAAAATATATATAAAGTGTACACATATACACATATACTTAACCGAACTTAACCGGGCTGTTTCGATTCGTCCTTGTGGCTGATGTTAGGGAAACTTTTGATTTATTATATATTTGCGGTCTATCTTCTCTTCGGTGAAGAGAGTATGGAAAGAAAAGCTTGGTCTCTTAATGGAAAACCAGCCCGAAAATATGAAATTTCTACTTTTGCATTATCTACGCGGATATGATTCGCATAGCAAAGTATGAATTTGCAAAACAGTTTTCACAAATCGTATTCAGCAGCGAGCCCCGTTCGCCCCTAAGTTGTGTATTCAAAAGTCGCTCAAAGCCAATAAACTTTTTAAACTTTACTAAATAGCAAAAAGATTTTGCAGCGATACAAGTGTGGAGGAGCGCACACACAGACTATAGTAAGTAAGAATACGTTAAGGTATTTGTGTACATGCATGAGTAGCTGGAGTTGTAAGGATGCCATGTTAACTCCATATGAAACTATTATAATAGTATGTGCAGCTGTAACGAAGCGTATTATAAGTAAAAAGTATTGTGTAAGCATAGCGTTAGCATGCGATTTATAGATTATATTTAACTCCTCTTACACACGTACGCGGACGTACAAAAATATATTTCCATATAAACGTAATATGAGCGAGCGAGAATGTAGACGGATTTGATTGTGTAAAGCACACTTTTTCCCTTCTTTTTTTTTTTGTGCTCTTACCATTACCGTATTATGGGTGCACAGGGTACGAGCTTACTGGTGAATACAATATTATTGTTGTTCTTTTTTGTAGCACACAGAGATTGATTTATCCCGAGGATATTTTCATAAAAAAAAGAATTGAAAATTTATCTTCAATTTTCAAGAAGAAGATAAATTTTGAATTTTTTTTTTTTTGACAAAACTTTCTATTATTATGAAATATTTCTCCATGTTTTTGAACATGTGTAAGAAAAAAACGGAGCGTTCTACTGCTTTGTGCAAAGTATTTAAATGATTGACAAATTACGTCATGAAACGTTGTTCGGAATTTGCTTTATTTCGTTTAAGTTAAATTCGATTTGTTTTGGTGAAGTGCAATCACTAATAATTGTCTTTTGCGGACATATGGACAAATCGATAGAGTAAGCGGGTATAGTTTAGTCTTATTATCACGGACATGAAGCTCAGTTCTTTACCCCGCTAGACCGTATTTAAGAGAGAGCTTGCGTGAAATCAGAAAATCGAAGAATATGCAAAGTCTGAGGATTCTTCTTCTTACGTCTTTTATACAATTGCGGAGAGTAGTGAATATAATTGAAATGAGTTCTGCCCTTCATGTCAGTATCACCTGAGATAGGAAGTTTCGCATATGGCTAAGCAAATCGGTCTCGCCCACGTGATGAGCGCGATGAAAACATTGCCTGAAATTTGCATTTTAATGGTTTATCTTGGTTTCAAAGATATTTACGTTTATTAACTAGTTCGCGTCAAACTTGCTCTTACGTCTTACAGTAGAAAATTTTGAGCCCTTTCACTTGTTACGCCTATTTCGTATTTTTCGTATCTTTTGCAAAAGGGTATCTTTTTGGTTATAAATGTTTCGTTAAATTTCTCTGAAATTGTTTTAAAAAAGAATTTTCACTTTAATGCGTGTCAATATATCAAATGACGACAAGTGATACTTTAACAGCATCAAGACATACTGACACATTGATCTGTTCACAAGTAGGGAGAGACGCAGGCAAATAAGCGTAGAGTAGAGACATTCACTCTCATCTGCCGTATGCATGTGTAGGTTGAAGATTCATTTCATTTTGTTTTATTGACAATTTCTTAAAACGACAATTTATTTAAAATTATTACATACACACACGCTCGTACCTTCGTCGGTAAAAATTTGTATTTATTTATTTTAAAAGATTTGCCAGAGACTTAAAGTTGGGATTGATTGACATGTTCTTTGTTAAATTGTTTTGTAACCTTAAGGCTAGTAGTGTGTAGTATGTGTGTAAATGTTGTGTTTTATATATGAACTGAAAGTGTTAAAATGTCAGACAGTTTCTTGACATATAACAAAAATAACTGAACGTAATTGCATTATCGTTATCGCCTGCTCATTAAGATTTTAGTCGTCTGGGACCTGACAAAGGCAAGGAAAGATTGAATCACTTATAAAAAAAAACAGCACTTAACTGTAATTCTCAGTTAGCTGCAATGATCATTAACGTTGGAATGCTTGTAGTGCGTTCACTGAGATGTATTAAAAATCTGCTTCAATGAAAATGATGAAAATGATTCAAGTCCGTCTTAATTGTCCCGAAGTGTCTTGCAAAGGACAAAAACTAAAAAGTGTCATTGGACTGAGGAGGGGACACTATTAGAAAGAACAAAAAAAACAAGGGGAAAGAAAGCGCAGAAATACTTTCCACTAAGCTTTTGGGTACGACAGTACCCACGTAACTGCACGTAACTTGCTCTGTCTAAGATATCTGTCTATATTTTGTAACTGGAGCATATATAAGAGAGTATAGCTTACAAATGTTTACGCTATATATAGAATAGAAGTTCTTCGAGCCATAATGTGAACACACACACGCTTATGCAATGTAAGCAAAGTTTGTATAACATGAGACCTTAACATACCCGAATAGCGGCGTTCTCAGTGTACTCGAAAACTCTCAGTGTGTCGAAAACTATCGTAACACAGTATCGTAAGCAGCATAGGTGGTGTGGTAGCATCTTGATAGAACATTGCGCGAATGCATAAGGAACCTTACAGGAAGCAGGAAAGACATTTATTGAAATTAAAAAAATGCTTGCCGTCAATCTAACAAAACTAGCAAACTATGAGCTATGAGCCACATATATGTGCCTGGTCTCTTATAATCGGTAAATCTTAAACCAATCTAGGATTTAGTTAATTCATAAAAACTTTATATATTCCCTTCGTTACGCATAAGTTGTATTCACGGGTATTACGTAAAATTTGAGACGGGTATCTGCACAGAGTATTGAAATTTATTAAAGGTTGTCGATGTAGTTTTTAGTTAAAATACTTTTGTTGTGAGAGTGTTGAGAACGCATAGCCAAGTGCTTAAAAGCTTGCTATTGAGGAATTCTTTAGATTCCGTATTTCTAAGCACTTCATCTATATCTAAAAGTCAAGTGCTCATTAGCTTTCGGATATTATTGTACGGATCAGAGTCAGGGTAATCATTGTTAAGACAAGAGATAAAATATGAGACCGTGGGGCGAATAAGGCAAAGTTTAGAAAAGGTTTAGTGTGCAGTACGGTGTATCATTATCTGCCATCTCACTTCAACGCGCCATTCAGCGAACCCAGGCAACAAAACATCTCTTCACGAAGTGCGTTAGATGAATAATTGCTGTTATGATCTAAATCTATTCACGCGATTTCTCGCCTCTATTCCATTTGTAAGCTGGTTTAAGTACAGCGACTGTTTCATAAAAATGAGTTCGCTATGGAAACCATTAGACAAGTGGACAATTAATAATGGAATGGAATCGTATCTTAATATATGAGAGAGAAAAGAGAACAATGCTTGCGAATATTTAACGCAATCTGACCGATAAGGTCTGTCTTCTGTCTTTAAAGAAGATTTATGCTATTTCTTAGCATTTACTTTAAACAGAAAAGCTTACCTTATATAGTAAGGATGTTGCACTTTTTGTACACATATACATAAGCTGGCATCTCTACAACGATATTATGCCAATTTGATGGTGTATTAGTGAAGTAAATAGCTTTTGCTACTGAACGTGTATTGAGGTAAAATATCTGCAAACAAAGTGATTGGTATTATGCGCTAACAGAGCTGAATAAAATCGCTCGGGGAAAGAAAGTCGAAAGTAAAAGTAGAGATGAGAAGAATAATTAAAGGGATTGCTTTTTTTAAACTAAGATGGATAATTTTCGATTAAATTTAACTGACAGTATGCATGCATTTGTGTCCGTTTTAAGCAACAATTCTGTCCACAAAACAATTTATTTAATATCTCTTGAAAATTAATTGATTTCACAATATATTCCTTTTGTCTGTCATGTGGTTTAATAAATATTTGAATATTTTCAGGCAGAATTGTTGTTAGTAAGTAATTCAGGGAAATTCTAATTTGTCAAATGTGCATAGAGAGACAGAGAGACAGAGAGAGAGACAGAGAGACAGAAACGTTGTTGATCTAATGCACTTGCATGCATGACTGCAATTGGCACGACATGCTTTAACACGCTTCAAGTGTGCTTTTTCTAATTTTATATATGCATGTGTGTGTGTGTATGTATGTGTGTGTGCGCTAGATGGGCTATGTGGTTGGTTTATGTTGGCATTTTCAAAAATATTTTTAACACATGAATGCCTACGTAAAACCATGTACATTAAGACACATTAACACCTGCATAAGTATATCCATAGCCATATGCATATATATATCTATACTATGTGGGTGTGAATGTGTGTGCGAATATGTATATGAAAGATGTCTGCGAAATGAAACAATGCTGCTCGAATCGATAACACATACAAACCAACAATTTGCATAATTCAGACATGAGCATGAAGAGGCATTTATAACAATTCAATCTTTAATTAAATCGTAAGTACGAAAATTTCCTGCTATGAAATGCGTTTGTGTTTTGTGTTTTTTGCGTTTCAATATTTCTGCAAATTGCTGCTGCTCTTGAATCTCTTGCCAAAGCGATTATAAATATTTTTAATGGTTTTTTAATCTGTTTATACGTGTGTGTGTGTGTGTGTGTGTCTGTGTGCATATGCATATGTATGTTAAGGTACCACCTCTCATTTATCGAATTATTACATCCATTAACGTACTCATGCATATATAAACAAACACATGCGGATTTTATTCGGTTTTTTCTTTTTTTTTTTTTCGTGGATGCTTTTGCTATTTTCAACTATATTTTCGGGTGAGTGCATATAACATACACAGAGAGATATGTTTGCGTTGGGCGTTTTTGTATATTTAATGATATTTTCTAATATTTTTGCAACCTCCCTATAGGCTCATTAACAAGCAATTAAACTGTTTAACACATCATTAAATCCCGGGCAGATTATATTGTAGCAAAGCGCAAAAAACTAATGAAAAATTCGACCGGTTTTGTTGGTACAAGCATTAAAGCAGATTAAACGAATTTTTAATTAAAAATTGAATAATTGTATTATTTACTTAAAGTATTGACATATTCACGGATTTTCAAAATTCTATTTATGGCTTTAACAAATCATGTTAAAAGTTTAATTACATTCATTACATATATTTATTTATTTTAACGAACGATTAATCAAACCCGTGCATAGAAAATTTCTAAAGTCGAAAGCGATGCTACGAGAGAGAACAAGGAAGGGAGGAAAGGGAGGACAGCAAAACTAACTTGATTTTTTTGTTATTATCTGTTGCGCAAGCAATTTATCATTGCTTAAATGCTTGTTCTTCCTCTCTTTGCTTCTTTATTTTTCGGAATCTCTTTCTTTTCTAGATCCATGTGCCTGTGGAGAGAAACACTAGTGCGGTATCGTTCTACTCTTGTCCATAACGCTCTCATTTTCTCCGAAATTTTCCCTTAAGCAAAACATTTGTTTGAAGCCCATGCGTTACTTTGTTTGAAGCCTAAACCATTTGCCATGATCTCCTCCCTCCGTCTTTGGCTTCGAATTGTCTCCGAAATCTTGCAAATATTTAACACGCACACACTTCCGACTCAACGAAGAAAAACGGCACAATTTTCATTTTAATTATCTATGAGTTGTCGTCGTCCTATACAATTATACTAAGTTTTGTGTTGCCAAAGTTATGTGAATCTAAAGTCGTCTGTGTTGGGGAAGAAGTCATAAACTCATCTCTTGAGCCACTTAAAGAAGTTGTTTTAAATGGCTTAAAACTTAAATAAGTTTGAAGAATTATTTCTAAAGAACTTCAGAGGCATTGAAAATAAGAAGAGCATAACTTTCAGAGGGACTTCTCTGGTATCCACCACTCGTACTGGCTTTTCATATTTTTCAAATAATGCTTTGCTGCATTTACTACCATTGTCCTGCACAAACACACACACATATGTATATAGATGTGCTATTGTATTGTTATAAAGTACGTAATGTCCGAAGGAATAATAACAAGGAAGGATTGTGTGGCGACGTTAGTTATGGAAAAATTTATCGATTTGATCGATTTGAAGAAGAGTAAAAAAAGGAAATGAGGTCAAGGTGCTCTTTACCATGATTGAAACCATAATAAACAGACGGAGGGACAAACTTATCGCATGCCATACATAATTACCTTTTGGGAAGAAGCGTAGAAGTGATTGAAAAGTTTAGAAAAATTTTTGAAAAATATTTTAAAAAGGGAAGAATTAAGTTAAAGTTTGTTAAACGGCAAATAAACGTAACTGAACCGACCCTTCTCCCCTGAATGACAACTGAAGAGATGCGTGAAAGGTTTTCGGGAAATTTTTAAAAATTTGAAAAAATTGTTACAGAAAGCAGTGAAACGCAGAGAAAAGCAGTGATCCTCATATACACACATTCATTTAATGGACATTTAACTGTTTAACATATTTAGATATTTTGCAACTACTACAACAATAACTATTATAAAATTTATTCTACCATTAAATTCGTTGTCAATTTACATTCGTTTGTACGTATTTGTGTATATATTAATGCATGTTGTTGAAGTTGTAACTGTTTGTTCTACGTCAACAGTGGAATATATTAACTGAACATGAAAACATAATCATATTTACATATGTATATAGTTTGCATTTTTTAGCCGATGCCCTCGCGCGCTACTGTAACATTCTTGCAAGTATCGCACAGGCACACGCACGCATACGCACACATGCAAATGTGTTCGTAAGGTTGGATGCTGCTTAAATTTGTACTCCATGAAATGAACGTATATTTCCGCTTTAATGTTTACACTTATCTATGTATGTATGTATGTATGTATGTGTGTGCAGAAAGCTAATTAAATCTTTTACAGCGAGCAGTAGTGAGGAGTTTTCTATGTTAATTGCTTATTTACGTGATTTCATAGAAAATTAACTCAGCAAATTGTAAATGATAAAGCAGCAGTTGTTGCCAACCATGCATACATACTTATGTGCTTACATTTATTGTACAGAGAGACAGCGAGTGGGAGAGGGAAGGGAAAGGTAACGCAAGAAGAAAAACGAACCAATGCTCTAACATGTGTAAAACAAGAGATAAACTACGGTATCTTAATTGAATACATGAATGAAATTTGTAATTGTGTAAATGAGACGACACGCATACATATGCACACACATGCACAATATACTGTATGTGCAAAGATAAAGTGATAAATTTCAATATATAAACACACTCACCTGCGAGCGTCTACCACAAAATAAATTCATGTACACATTTGCGTCATTTGTTTAAACGATATGTCATACTATAGGATTTTTCTCCGAATCTGAATACTTGAGTGCTTGTGAAATTTTATGACATAAAAACCTCTGCAATCACTAATTTTACTCATTTGCGGGCACCGATATCTGGCCATGTGCTTCTGGCCATGAGATGTTACATATTTACCGTTGATTAATGACAAAATTTAAATTGGGAATAACTAACCATAGCTACATATACATATACACTATACAACATACTAACTACTACCTTGATTTGGCGCTTTATAATTAAGAAAAGAAATTTCAAATCTTTATGTACGGATTAATTTATTACTTTTTTGTGTCACCCTATGTACAAAGGAATAAATTATACACTTTGCTACCATAGACGGTCGGTCATTCGATTGAGTAGCGCGTTTTAGTTGAAATAAGAGAGAGTCGAAATCAACAATTAACTGCGCTCTGATAAGCTGACATTTTATGGTTTCTCCTAAGCGCATTTTAAGAAAGTGGCGCCAGATGGAAGTGGCTTGGCTTACGACATTTAGGATTGCTAACAGAAAATGGAGCTTAGAAAGTTTTAAATAAAAATAAATGTAACGCAATGCCTTTCCGGAAATTTGTACATAAAATTTTAATTCGGTCTCTATTAACTGAAAGTGGATCACATTCACGTATGATAGATCCAAAAGCAACCGTGACTGCGGTCGCGTAAAGTAACGCCAACGCCATTTTACTCTAAATTCAAGCTGCCCATCTCTATGTAGAAGAACTCCTTACGGAGGGAATCTTGTAATTGTGATACTGAATCCTGACTACCGGGCACGGCCCTTTAAAGAGTATCGTGATGGTTAGAAATTTCAACCACTTCTAAAGCGAATAATTAGAGGAGGATGATACATGCCAACATTCTCCAGAGTGGGCTTATTGGCCTTACACTTTAAATCAATCTGGCACCCCAATTGAAGCTTACAGGAATTGCCACATTCTCTAAGGGACGCTCGTTCACGCATAAATAGCCCGAACTGGCTGAGCTGACGCCGGGGTTTTAAGTTTTCCTACAGGTACCGATAAATTCCAACCGGAATTCGGCTCTAGTTTCTAATTACTTTGTGGGATCCTCAAACTAAAATTGAAACTTTCGTTCACAGTGCGGAGACACCGTCGTTCTAAGATGCATCCGATTCTGCCATCTATCAAGACTTCAAGACTCAACTGTTTTATAAGAAGGTTAAGCTTTTGAGATGATGACTGTACTGTGTACTTTTGCTAATTTCTTCTTTTTAATTATTTCTATTAATAAATTTTAAATGAGAAAACATTCGAATATGGTCTCAATTCTAGATGATGTGAAACCAATATTTAAAAAAATGCTGTGATATAAATAAAGAGATTAAATGACAATGCAATGCCACAACAAAGGGGAGCAAACGGGTATGCAAATAAAGCATGAAAGCGGAAACGAGATCAACGTTATGAATAACGGACTAAATGTATACAAATATTTCATGCTGAACCATTGCATGTATGTGCATAAGAGATGTGTACTGTTGCAAAAATATGTTAAAATCACAATGCAAATATTTACATACACATTTAAATACATTTACAATTATACTTTAGACTGTTGTTCATGAAACTACACTTAAACTGATTATACACTCATGAGGAAATGGAAAAAAAAATCTTTTTAAATTCATTTTGTCGGATATTTAAAGCATGTAAAATTATCAGCACAATGGACTGGAAGTGACCAAAGAATAACAAAAACCCAAACAAACAAAGAAGGATATAAGATAAAGCTTCAAATTCTATCATTTTTAGCGTTATGAGACCCGGTATCCACCTTCGACTCTTCACATCAGAAAAGTCAAATATGAACATTTTAAGCTCGTTTACCTTCTAATCCTTTTCCACGTGCACTATAATTATAATAAGATTTATGTCTTTACAAAAATTAACTTCTATTCAATTATTGTGAAGCAATATTCATTATTGCCACTGAACTTCACTTTCACAACATAAGTTGATGCATATGATTATGCAAAGTTCGTTTATCGGAAGTATGTTACACCCACAAATACCTATGTGTGCATGCGGACTAAGGAAGGACGAAGGCATAGCTGAAAATTTCCAGTTTTTGAGGCGATACCCCATCAATTGTGGGACTTTGCCATCCCTGGAGCACCACGATGAAGACATGGATATGGCGCAGCCTACTTACCACCCCATTACTTAATGTTACTACGACTTTGCGGTAACTACAGCCACTACGAAACGCTCCGAAGACAAGTTCCCAGCAGTCAGGCGAGAGACATACGCCACTTAAGAATTCTGCATACAGTAGTGGGGCAACAATTCTTTCTTGTACAGCTTTGGACTATATTGCACATAATTGATTTCAACATGTAAACAAATGTTAGGCAGACTGACCACAAAGAGGCATTCATTTATTAAACGCAAATAATTTTCCATTGTACTAACCGAAAAGGGATGAACATTGAAGGATGAACATTTTAATTTTTCTGGCGATACGACCTACAAATCACTCCTATCGAAAGATAAGTCTATTAAATTATTTTATATACTTCTAACGTTTGTTTCTCATTATTACAATAAGTTGACAAGTGCTTTCTACCTCTTTAAAGTATACAGTACTTTTTTATAAGATTTTATGTTATATTTTAACGCGGTGTACCCATGGATTTGGTCTTTTATTAGGGAAAGACAGCTATTCTCGTGGTCTGCTAAAGGCATAAACAATATAAACCAGATAACACCTGACATAATATTATGCATAGTTGCGAGCCAGCTTGGAAAAACACACTGAGTTAAGAATTTTCCTCGCTGCGCAGTTGTTCTCTATTTAACAAATTTTCTTTGATTTTTTTTTTTGGGGGGGGCAAAAAAAAAAAAAATTGCGTTTATTTTCGAAATTTAGGCTCTTAAAATAGGCCTGTAATATGTCTATAATGTGCTAAATATTTAATCTATACAAGAAAATTTACATATAAATGTCATAAATCGCAACCCTTACAAAAGTTGAACATTTTGGGAAAAAAGTAAACAAAAAAACAAAATATTAAATCATCTGAAATCTACAATGAATTTCTATTGTAATCATTGTTTGAAGCAACATATCTGATTACATGGAATTTAAATGTGTTCGCATGCACACTAACGAATTATTATCTACAAATTTTTTATACATGAGAAACCATCTGGCAACAATATGATTAAACTGTGGTCAAACGTACACTCTCAACTTGCACAAGTGCTATAAAATTGATAAAAACAAAAAAAAAAAAACAAAAAAAAAAACAAAAAAAAACAAAGAAAAAACTAAAAAAAAAGGAAAGAGAAAGCCTCAAATAATCCATTATATCAGTGAAAGCAAAGTATATACGTAATCCACATATGTGTAAATATATGTGTTTGTGTCATATTTTGTTGTTGGTATTTTACTAAAGATAACAGTAAATTATTACAGTAGATACATGTTTGCATAAAAATTTCAACCTTAAAGTAGGCAACATTTTAATATTTGTGTTGCATAGACAACCGAATTTGCTTTAAATTATGTGCTATTTGTTGCTGCATATTGCTGCAGTTGAGTTCGTTAAGCTTTAATAGGAGCTTTTTTATTTATTTTTTTTTTCAACCACATATGATGGTAAACTATGCATAAAGGATCATTCGCTTGTTATTTTGTGTGCGTGTGTTGTCTTGTCTATAGCTAGCTATAACATACAAAATAAAAAAAAAAAAGAACAGAAAATCAGAGAGATGGGAAACAGAGAAAGGAGAGGGGAACAAACATAGACCAAAAATACAACCAACAGTTAGTGACAACGTCTCATTTTTCATTATGTGTCATTTACGAAAGTTTATACTACTCGGAGAAGCATGCTTGTGTACATACCTACGTACGTACGCTGACATTAATATGAATGGATGTAGCTGCACGTAAAAGTGTCTGTGCATATGGATGCGTGTTGGTTGGATATTGGTATAAAAGTTTATAAAACTGTAAACTTCTATCTATTTGTCTGTCTTTCGGTTTGTCCCGGTTGACAGATTCGCTCATTCATTTATGTTTCATCGCCACTACTACACATTTTCATTTCACTTTATTATATAATTCACTCACACCGGAATATCATGTACACATACATACACATATATGCATGCATACATTCGTTTGGAGTCTTTATGCTCTATGTATTTGAATTTGTATGTATTGGTGTTGATGTGATTATACTTGTTGTGTGTTTATTTTGAGTGATTTTTTTTTTAAATTTTTTTCGTTTTCGTCATGTTAATGAAGTGATGTTGACTGAACATGAAAATTTTAGCAGTAGAGTTGAAATTTCATTTTATTTTAGTGAAATGCACATAAGCACACCAGCACACCAGCACATCAGCCAGCTAAGGCTGGCGAGTATGTGTTGATAATAAATATTTTCTATCACGTTTAGAACAGCGTACCAGTTTTGTAACCTAAGCAATCACTAATTAATTACTTTAACTGGCAATATAAAATGGTCACCACTATAATAGCTTCTTGTTGTTGTTGTTGTTGTTGTTGTTGTGTTTCAAAATAAAGCTTATAATGTTTTTTGTCGTTTGGTAGGTTAAGTCTTTGCTTCAATGAAAACCGTGGGGTCAGTTGGTGCACTTCTCTCATTTCTTATGTCTGCATACCTGCAGAGAGAAAGCAATCTGCCGCACCATATTTCTGCATTTGTATGCTAATCAGTCAAGTGAAATACATCTCCACACATCTTTACATTCGTGTCTTTACTTATCTATCTGAACGACAAAGAAAGTGTTGTGTAATTTTCCAGGATTAAAAATCAGCCATATATGGGAGTAAAAAAGAAACCCTTGATAGTGTATGGAGTTGAACTCCCACCTCCGGAGGTGCCTTCAAAGTTATATAGGTATTATTATTAGTCATTAGCGTGCGAGGTGGTTGCCATCACCTATTCGTCATAGTAAGTTTCCTTAATGACTGGCTTTTTCTTCCTTTTTTATATAGCAAACTATTTACTTTGCACTTTTTGTTACTTGTCGTCTTCGTAAACCTTTTCTACACGAATTTACTACAATAATGGTTTGGGATTTCGCTATTGCTTGCTTATCTTGATAAGAGTTTGCTTTTCGTCAACCTTTTAAAGTTTGAAAACATATCGGCGGCATTCAATCTTACATCTAAAATTAGCACACAATCTTCACTGTTCAAGGCTCGCCTTACTTACTTCGGAAGTTTAGTTTTGATAAACGGACATTTACATATAATATGTACTTGCAAGAGCGATTTTTGGCGAATTACTTAAGATGCACTTGAAGTAATCAAAACTTTTATTCAGAGGTTACAGAACTTCGATGTGTTTAAGTTCGTTGCCTTTGAAATGCAGCCGATACAGGCGCAGGTAAGTTCCCGCACATATATTACGATAAACTACTTTAGAAAATGTTACTCGTTTAAGGTCAGAGAGTTTGTCGAGGTAAAGATCTTCGTAAGCGGTAAGTCCAGCACACATCCTGTGGCTTGTATAAGATTTGAAATCGACCTGAAGGCAATGAACTGTTGTTTCAATTTAGGTCAAAGCCAAATTTTGAGAGAAGTTTTCTTCAGCAACTCATGTACAACTATTTCATGTGGTATATGTATGTCCTTCAGAATTCGAATTTCGAAAGTTTATTTAAGTTAAGATCAAATAATCAAAATATTTTTTAGTAAAACTTTCGTTTGCCTTCAACGATATCATTACGCTTTGCCTTACGGCCTTAAGACCTTAATTTTACTTTATTATTATTTATTTTGCTTTTGAATTTTTCATGAAATTATTATGTTTTTTTTTTTATGTTTAATACTTATAAGTGTAAATAATATCCAATGTGAAAATGAACTATTTTGTGTTTTTCCTTAACCCAGGATAAATAGAACGAAAAAACAAAAAAAAAAAAAATGCACAAATAACACTTAAACTCACTTTTTCAAGTTTTTATTAATATTTAAAGGGCTTTGCTAGAGTTTTCATGCTAAGTATAACCACAAAAATAACTTTGGTTAGACCTCAAAGACAACGCAAACACCCCCTGGAGAGGAATTTCCAACTTACACATCTCATGCATATGTACAGGCATGTGTTACATAACACAAATACCAAACCGGCCGAACAGTGCAACAAATCCACAATTTAAAGTAAGTAAAGTAAGCACATCTTTAAGCACTGCTTGAAAACTTAAAGACGAAGTGCGCTTTCACTGGCATTCTGCACTTTAATTTTTTGCAGTTTTGCAGGCTGTTTTGCCCGTTTTGTAAAACTAAATGGTTCTTGGTTTCTGTTGTGTTCTTGCCCTTGCTGTGATCATTTTCTTTCAGAAGCACAAGCTTAAGCAAAATTTATAAAAAGAAAACAAATAAAAGTGGTGCACATTGCGCCTTGAGGCGAATTTCGAATACCTGCCTTTTAGGAAGTTTTATTTTTAACTAGCAATGGATCAATTGATATCTAGATATAATTGGATAGGCCCATGACCTTGTAGACAAAAGGGCTGCACCGACAAACGGACCGCGGACGGATTGATATGCACAAAGGTAGCTGATTTCGGAAACGGAAGTACAGACTGACTACATCTTAGAAGCTCCAAACATATGTGTATAATTTCCAAAGGGCGGAAAAGATAGGTTAGAATGTCGCTTTAAATGCTAAAAAGTTAGAGTGAAACCAAAGTAAACTAACATGACAGGATTACGCATCCTTTTGTATAATTTCTAAATAAAACTTAATAGTTCAACTCTTTGGTCGACTGAAATCTGGTGCCGATAAACTTTTCAAATTTTAAACCTTTTAACAAGTGAAAGCAAACCGTAGACGTTATTGTTTGTGTTTGACACTTTAAGGATTTAAGCAACATTATCTCTATTTAAGTGACTATAATATGAGCACAACTTTTTCCCATCGAGTAAGCAAAACACAAACGTACACAAAAAATATTTTGAAAATGACATAAAACCTTCCCAAGGCTTTGTTGGAATTGCTTTGTGTTTAAAATTAAAATTTTTTTTAATGTCTTAAAAAAATCGTTGACCGTTTTCTGCCTTTAGAGTGACATAATGACATGTTCTGTTTATGAGTTAGTTACCAGCATCCTTTGTGAATTATTTTTTATGAATGTGGTTTCTTCAGTCTCAAATAGCCTGTCAATGTATAGCCAAAAAAAAAAACACGCAATGGGAACAAAAAGCCTGTAGACGGTGATTAAATCAACCATAAATGGACAAGTAACGGGTGGAATGTCGTTTGCCTTGTCATTCTGCAGAGACGATTAGGTAAAGGCAAGACAATGTCCAAAGATTTCTTCTTATCATTCCTTACAGCCTTAGTCAGCAAAGAAAATCTCGATTTAAAAACTTTGCTTTAGACATTTTTGCTTTTCTCTTTGCAAATATTTTAAATACACTGCTGGCGAAGGAAACCGTGAAATATTGTGTTCAAATAAAAGTTATGTCTTCGTTCCTTTTAATCTAATCTAAAAACTCAGAATTCAAATAAATTGTGTTGATCAACGCCAACGGAAAGACGCCAAGGTTTGGTTTTTAAATTTTAACTTTGCTTGTCGGTGGAACAGATCTTAGGATTTAAGTTAAGCGACGAACATTTCAAATTAAAATTTTGGCCAATCAAGACGCAGATCATGGATTTGTTCTATGCATATTAAAAAAAAAAGGACGGATGTACTTACCATTGAGTTTAGGAAAGACAACAATTAAATAATTATGCGGATGGTTGTCTGGCATGGACCAATTATATATGACGCACTGGCCGATTGCTTGGGTAATCACCAGTCAATCTGCTTATCTGAAGCCTGTTGCTGGAACGCTGGAACTCCTAAAAAAGAAGATATTAAAAACTGAAAATTAGTTTGGAACCATGAATTAATTTTTATGTGAAAAGCAAAGCATTGTAATTTTAATGTTCACTGTTAGTAACTATTAGATAAAATTGAGTAAAAGAATTGCAGAAATGCAATGGGAAGCAGCAAAGCATGAAGAAATTAAATGCCACTATGTGAACGTACTGGCACGTATATCTTCGGGTAGATTTATGGGCAGGTGGAAGCGCGTTACCCACATAATCCTGATCAAATAGATCGAATTTTTCGATAAAACTCTTTGAACTATAAAACTTTTGGTAAGCAGCAGAAGTTCTATTGCCTTGAAACTAAAAAATTCCCATAAAGACAGAGTGCCATTAAGGCGCTAACGGTACACGTTATGGCAACTAATAGCTGATTGAACCCAAGAGTTTCATTTCGCACTAAAAAGGCGGCAAGTATAACTTACCAACCAATCGATTGCATATAAAAGAAAAAATTCGATCCCTTAAACTCTTCTCTTTTGTCAGTGCATGAGGATTTCCTAAAAAGAGCACTCGTCGTCAGCTCGTTCACTGTCAATCGCGTGATACAAAACTCCTGCTACTCTATGTAAATAAACATATGCGTGAATATCGTCTTGATTTCATTGCAAATACATATATATTTTTCAATTTCCTATGTATTGGTGGTATATTAAATTTTACAGATTTGTCTACGGCGGCGACAAGATGCCAGCTTTTAACTTAATTCCTCACTTCAACAGTTATGAAATTAATTTAGTTTAATATTTACTTTTGAACGCACATTCGTTTGCTTAAAAGCGTTTGTACAAGGGTGCAAGTGTTCTTTGCCAACTTAAACATCTGCACTGAATGACTTTGTTTTAAAAAAAAAAAATCGCATTCGCTCACAGTGCTGATGAATATTTGATTCTCGCATATAGAAATAATTTCCGTTTCCGTTCGTTATATTGAAGCACATTAACTCTTACGGGAGTAGAGATTTTATCTGTCGCGCGTTCTGTTCAAAAACCCGAATTAAATAATAAAAAAAAAAAACAAAAATTCAATTAAAGGAAAACCATCAAATTATCAAAGAGTCGAAATTATATACACATTCACTCGCACATGCAATAACGAATCTTGCTTTTTTATTTATTTATTTTTTTTTTTTTGTTTTGGTGGATAGGAGGAAACATCTACGAATACCGCTCTTTTTTCCTTGCTACAGTAATTGTTGTTGTTGTTGGCTTTATTTCAATTACCTTTCAGTATATTTTTTTATAATAAATAAAACAGCGAAAAACTATGAGTTTTGCTGCTTTTTTTGTTTTTAAATCATCTGAAGTAAATAATCACTGACAATGAGTTTCCAGTCAAGAGCATACCAATCAAACATGTTGAACATCAAGTACATGGAGCGAATCACTTAATCAGCATCAACGGAAACGGAAATTGTTACACTTTGTATACGTGTGTATGTGTAAACACCCTTTCTTTTTATAAATATATTTACGTATGTATGTATGTATGTATGTATGTATGTATGTATGTATGTATGCATGTACACGTATGCGAATAATAAAACATACAACAAGCGATTTCATTCATGTAATCATTCATTCGTTCGGTTTTATAAAATATTTTGTGCATGGCATTGCATGCATGCAACGCAATACATGCAATAAATTCAATGCATGCAATGCAGTAAATGCTGTGTATATCGTTCATCCAACAATTGATTGTTATTGTATTGTGCAATGATGGCAGCTTTTAAATTACACTTGATTCGATATTTTTACATTTAAGTTAATGTGGACCCACACACATACCTGCGTACTTTGATACGCTGCTTACAATCGCCGTACCTTTACTACCTTTACTACCTTTACTACCTTTCTCTTACTCATATATTATTGTTATTATTTGCGAATTCTACTGACGCTATGTGGCAAATAAGAATAACAGCCACTCTAGTATACACATATATACACACAGACACCCACTTGCATTTGAATTGCATAAAACGTGAGTTTTACTTTACACTGGAGTGGAGTTTTATAGATTAAATGAATATTTGTCGGCTGCTCTTTCCCATTGCATCTATAGTTGGACAGTGGTTGGTTAAAAAAAAAAACGAAAAAAAAACCCGGTATTCACACTAAATACACCGTAGTTGCGGAAATGTTTAACTTCGTACCGTTATGTTGATGGTGTTCGCTTTTCTCTTTTTCTTTTTTCTTGTTTAAGGAACATATCTCCACATGGGCGTAGCGTTGGGACTATAGCAGGATTCTTTTATTTTTCCTGCTTTCGCTGTAAAATCTGGATGCTTGTGCTGGTGTATGTATTAATATGAACTGTGAATTTTTTCTGATATCACGTTAAAGTGATTTTCACATTTAAAACGTGATTGAAATTCGAATAAATACCCATATGATTTTCGATGCTATCGTTTTTTATTACATGGTTGTCGTTAAATGTTGTGAAGACAACTTAATTTATATACGTAACCTTTCATTTGAACGGATGAACAATTTAAAGGGATTCGTTACATTTTTTCTTCCCAGCTTTTAAGCGAATAACATTTACTTTATAAATTTTGTAAATGTTCAAAATATCTCTCTTTGCATATGCCGAATGTTTTCTGAATGCTCCTAGACCGAGTAACACACTGTCTGCAAGCAGAAAAGACAATTTTGCTCAACGTATCCTTTTCTTTTTGTACCCCGCACAAAAGGTGAAGGATTAGATGAATTAGACTTAATTGTAGCTTTAAAGTCGCTTGGACTGAATGCCCTTAAATGTAATGTCAATAAGATGACGAGACAGCATGTATGGAGATAAGAGTTTTGTACTTTCACGATCAGTTGTGATATCAGCTCAAATGTCTCAATGGGAAACTTAGTCAGGGAGGCATTAATATAAACAGGAATTTACTTCTCCCGCACAGCATAAGTAACTACCTGGCGACGGTGAACGCCCAAATTGCAACGCCTACTTTATACTGTAATAGTAAGGTGTCCGGCTGTCCGGTGCAGTGGACCGTGTTTCGTTCTATCAGATGGTAATTTAAACTAAAATATTTAAAATCGAATGCGCAGCTGCACCATGCCAGCCTGCCTAACACCACATGTGTGGTAAAAATACACATGGGAAAAATACTCAAATTAGTCACCAGTCATCGAAGGTAGATTTGTCATAGTCAGGATTATGTCATAATAGGCCCTACGTACTCTCAAAGAATTTGTGATTGTGATCTTGGAAAGAGTCATTTGGCAAGCGACAACATCGTATCACGATTAACAAGCTGTTTACATTACACTTTATGCTTAACTGACATCCGGCCGGTATTGAACTCTCTTAAGAAAGTAGGGTTTCGCCAAAGAGATGTGCCTTCGTACCAAATGAATGCAATGAAAAAGTTGATTGAATTCTACGATCGCCAGATGTGAGCAGGACAGAACAAGACCAGCCTTCATGATGAAATGCATGTGACGCGCGAACCGTGACAAAGTACAAAAAAGCAAATTGCATTTACTAAGGTTGAGAAAGTCAAACGCGTTGTTGCCAACATACTGACAACTGTTTATTATTTATCGGTTAGTGCAAGATCTGCGCTTTCCTTATAAGGTTCTTGAAAAAAAACCTTAGCGCACTCAATCACTTCGCCTCGCCAAACTGTCTTCTTACGTCTTCTTACGTCTTCAAAATGATGCGAATCCCTTTTGCATTCAATATCCTAAGCAGTGTCTTTGGCATCACTTCGACAAATCTCCTTACAAAACAGATAAAATGTTTTGTCTTTGTTTGTATAAGAAGTTTATTACACACAATGAAATTTTGTTAAGTGCTTGCTTAACATTCGCATTTGCCCGCAAGTGCATTAATGCATAGTAGGTGGAAACGTGGCGCCCTTTGTAAATATATCTAGTGGTGTCTTTTTACTGCACATGATTTCTCTTTGAAGCGACTGTTTTGCGACTGAATAAAAGAAAGATCTTTCTCGGGTACACGTTTATTTTAATGAGATATATGAATGTGAATGAAGCGAACTAGGGAAGTGAAAATACGAATATTTGCCGTGAATGGTTTCGGCAGAAGTTGGCTTGAAGGAAACAAACGTTCGACAAAAGCGAAGAAAAGCGCTACACCTTGAATTTGGCTGCTTGCAAACCACGTAATATTTCAAAATTTTAGGTACGGGTGAGAGACAGGCTGGGCTTATGCATCAACGATTACAGGTCTAAGGAGATTAAAGGTTCAGATACTCTGTTAGGGAAGAATTTTCAATAAATTTTCTATGAAGGTATGTCTGTGTGTGTGTGCTTGTATGCGGGTAGTAAAAAAGATTCCTCTTACGAAAAAAAAATCATTTGCATTTTTTTTTTTAAATTATGTGTATGTGTGCATGTAGTAAAAGAAGACCCCCCTTATATAAGAAAAATTGTTTGCAGATTTGTTCAGTAGAATAGACAATAAATCGTTATTTTTATATGCCTCGTGATATTTAACACTTACTCAAATCTACTGAAATGTGATAACGTAAATAATAATTTTTTTTTGTCGTTATATTGCTAACGATATGACGGGAAGGGTAATAAAATCTTCTACCACATAAAGCAAACTTAAAAATGTACTTTCAGACATATACTTAAATATAAATTATATAATAATAATAAACACAATATACATGTACATGTACATGTACATATACATGTACAAGTCAATGTAATGCAATTTCTGTAACAATGATATATATGCACGTATGTAAGCCTCTATTTACATTGCTTTTAATTTGTAAAAAACTAATTCCTTTTTCATAATGAGTTCGATGCGATTAACAAAAATATAACGATGACATTTTAAAAAAGATCACTCTCTCTGCCTCCCTCTATCACTTTGCCTTTTTCCATGCACACAGCAGGCGAGACATTAGAGAAGAACGATCAGTAACGATTTACGATTAAGAGACGCTGGAAAGTTTTTGAGTAGTCCGGGTGTTACTTAAATCAACATTTTGGGCAGATATACAAAAGCAGACTAATGCTCCAATGCCAGTGGGAGGTTTTCAAACAGCATTAACCAATGATTGCTAGTTATGTCGTACGTTGTCGTAGAGACTTTTGAATTTTCCTACAACTCTTCTCTAGCTTGCATGAAGTGCAGGTGTTTTCACAACTTCAGATTATTCTTCAAATATTTTCAGCTTTGAGAAGTCCAGCTTCACACAGATAAAACTAAAGAAGGTGCAAGAGCCTTAAAAGGTTCTTCGTACATCTGAACCAAATCGTCGTCTCGATTAAGTGAACTCACGTAAAATACTAGTGTCGGTAACCAAAAGCTTCGAATTTGCTTCAAAGCTTTGATGCACACTGACACCTGTTTCAAAACGATTGCGGGTTTGACAAACCTATCTCTTTCAAGTCTTTCTCATTCGCCCATTAGATAGTGCATAAAATTGGCGATTTGGAAAGGGAACAGACAAGAGGGAGTGTACAATGTAAACGAATAAGGATGCCTTGACTTTCAGTTACCATGGGGACAGTGTAAACTCGAGCTAGGCAATTGCAAAGACTTTTCTCTCGAAAATCTCATTTTATAGTCAATTTAATTAATTCATTTTTTTTTTTTCATCAATAAATATCTCAATTAATATTATTATCATTATACCATAGAATTGTTTTATTGGCTGATTTTTGTGTGTCGCAAATACAACGGTAAGATGAGTACAGCCCTGTTCCCTCGTATATGCGATGCATAGCTTGCTTTATTATGTCGACTTTAATAGGAGTAATAAAATTTTAACAACTTTCTCTTTCTCATACTACCTACCATTCGTTGCTATTCATTTTCTTAACTATATATCTGAAGCAATTAAAATTAATTGTTTTATTTCTTATGGACATTCATATAAAAATAAAATTTTATTTTCTTGCAATTTGTGATTGTTGTTCAATTAACAGAAACGAACAGTTATATGAAATCGCTGCTTCTTTTCATGTTTTTTCGGTTGAAGTGCATGACAAGTTCAAGTACTACTACTATCGGGTCAATTGTTAACATTGAAAATACTTTTTAAATTTTATACATAATGAACGAACATTGAGTGCCACACGACGTTGTAGTAAAGCGGAGGAGAGAGCCTCGTAAATTGTTTACAATATAAAAAGAAATGCTTTAACCACAGAATTCACTTATTTGGCACTTTATAGTTTATTCGCCTCGCAAAGGTCAAATATTTAAATAACAAATGCAAACTAGTCTACGATTTATGCTCCCAAACTAGATCTAAGGCTTAACAACTCTCGCCATGAACTTTTTACAGATTGCAAAGCAGTTAGCAAAATGGCCGACTTCAGCGCGTCGTTGTCAATCATTAGTCAAAAGCCGCTAACGCTTACTAATAAAATCGATTGTCTAATGTAAGCCAAACGTTAAATCTACAGAATATATGATCTTTCAATTGTAAGAAAACCAAAGTTTTCCGCTTTCCTTTAAAAACCCACTTTTTGTGGTCCTGAGTTTTGTAGCTTGAAAATGGCGTATGATGTACCAACAAATAAAAAAAAGTGAAATGTATCTACAGTTGGGTAAAAAACCGATTTTTATGACACATGGCCTTTAGGTAAGGGTATCGCTGTCTCTCGGGTTCCAATAAATATTCAAAACTTCCTACTAAATAGCATTCCGAAAACTCCATAATCATTGATTTATAAAAAGGTGTTCCAACGTGAACTGTGACTTCAATTTTTTGATGAAGCACACTTTTGAAGTGACAACTAATCTTTGCTCTGTTCGAAAATATGCTTTACACTTCACAGGGTATCAGGGCGCTCCGCTCTGCGAAATTTTTGTTAACCTCTAACTGTTTCAACTAATCGATCAATAAAATTTTACAAGCATTCGATCGATTAATTTTTATGAAGTGGAAGAAAAGCTATGGTGACTTGAAAATTTAATTTTCGAATGTTTCTCGAAACGTTTTCACATTAACACTACTTCTAGTCCATTAACTTCAAGTTTCAACTATTATGCTACAATAACATCTCGTAGCAGCACGCTAAGGAAGTTTTTGATGAGTCCATTTTTTGATAGATGCATTCAATTAATTAAAAATTGTTTACGAAAATTAACGTGAATTCCTTAAATCAATAGTTTTGAAAAATCGTACATGTCTCGGTGGCAGCAGAGAGAAAAGTTCCGTAGAAGCTCGTTGAGCAAGTCCGCTTCAACCTGAAACTATTCTACTCCAGTTTAGAAAATAGTAACCTGACCTTTATGTGCGAGGCATTGTATTCAAGAAATGGGAGCCTTTGCCAATCTCTTTGTTCTGCTATCTACCCTCCTCCTCTCACCCTTTATTGGCTTTAATGCGGAGGAATGTCAGCGATACCGTTAGATTGCAATATCGCGGCAATTGCTCCACTACTACAAGTATCGTTACTTCCAGGCAATAAAAAATTTGCAAATGAAAACAAATTCCAAAAGTTTAAAATCACTCGCTTCAAGTGTGGAGGGGGGCAACCTTTCACATATAAAACTGCAGCAGCAATAATAGTTACAGTAAGAAAGGAATCGGAAAATAACAATTAAATGAAGCCATGACGATAATTTTACATACAACTAAAATAAATGTTAAGAAAATTGCTAAAAATAAATGTACATAACAAAATTGTACAAACCAACATTTATGCATTAATAAACGCACCATTACAAATGCAATATCAAATAGTTGTTCGAAATTTTCATTTCAATAAACTGATAACTGCAACAGCAGCGATACTGCAAAAAAGCCATCCCTGCTGATGATGAGATAGTTTGCAAATATTATTCAGTTTGTAATTTCTCCCCGTACCCGTTATTCCTGTTGTTGTTGTTGTTGTGCTGTCGTTGTTGTCGTGAAGGGAAAAGCAAAAGAAGAAATGCACAATTTTTCGTTATTTTCTATTAACTTAATTGCAAATTGGTTAAAATTGTAATTTTGCACTTCATTACACATTCCAATTTATGGCTGAATGCCGATCTAGTTTAACAAAAAAAAGAAAAAAAAAAAAAAATCAAAATAAATAAAAAAAAGTAAAAAAAAAGAATGACACGCAAAAAAAAAAGGTTATGAATATGTTTTATAGCAACGGCAGGTGCACATCATATTGAGAACCGTTCAGATTGCTGTGACCTGAGAGTAGTGTTAATCTTGGGGAGGTGTAAGTTGGAAATGTGGAAATGTGGAAATGTGGCCATCAATGCACAACCAGCAAAACGCTTATGCAATTATGAAAGTCAATAAATATTATAATGATAACGTTGTTGATGATGACCCTGATGACGATTACGATTACAATTACGATTACGATTATGATGATGATGATGATGATGATGATGATGATCCTTGCAATGATTGAATTATGACAATGCACAGAATTGCTTGCTACGCCATTGGCATATGGGTTGCATTGCAATTGCAAATCCTGCTGCCAATGCAATAAATTGCTTTGAAATACAAGCGAAAATATACGCAAACGGGAGTCACGACAATTTAATTATCGTCGAATGCAAAATTGGCCTTTGTAGCTACTCTGTTACAATATTGGCATTCAATTACTTATATTAAAATTTTGCTCATTATAAGATATAAATAAACGCAGTACAGCAGTACAGCAGTTTTCCTCGAGCTCTTCTGTTCCTAAGACGACATAACATTTTTCTTTTTTCCCTTTTACCATTTTCAAACTTGTACGGTTTTGCCAGTCGCTTAAAACAAAAAAAGTCGAAAAATAAGTGAACGGATAATTTTTGAAATATTTCTCAGTCTAAAACTCTACTATGACATCGCCTGTAATGCTGTACTTGTTGGTTGGGATTTGTCGTACACGTAAGAAGTTTATGTTTTTGTTGATTTTTTATTTTTGTTTCTGTACATTCTTCGGATTGAAAGAAATTTTAATATGTTGTTTATGTTAGTTAAGCGCGCCGAACAGCTAAAGGTGAATGGAGGTGCGATGTTAGCAAAAAGGGCAGAAACACACATAGTATACAAATTTTACTACATCTGTTTAACACATAGTTAAAAAGAAAACTTTAAGTGCATGTAAATATTTGCATATACGTTTACATCTGTGCATCAATTTACATACATACATATATATGTATATACGTGCATGCATTACAAGCATTAAATATCGAAACGGTAAGCACGCAAATAATATTATACTCACCTATATACAGCCACCAATCTACCTATGTACATATGCGTGTGTAGACGGAGGTACGTTCTGCAAGGATTAGCTTACAGTTGTGCATACCATACCCGCTTATACGTATGTGCATGCATTTACATGTTCATTTCGATATGTAAACTTATGTAAACTTATGTACGCACGTATGTATACACACTCATATATAAGTCTGTGTGTGTGTGTGTGTTTACGCATACGGTCTCGTTAGTAATTTTCATGTAGATTCTCTTTTAAAAATGTAAAGGTTAAAAGTTTCTTTTAAAACAAGCCACGCAGGTTAGGTATGTTGTAAGCAACTTACACACACACACACACACACAACATGCACATACATGCATATGATGTTTTCTTTTTTTTGCTTTACCTAACAACAACACTTATGTGTTGTGTGTGTGTGTGTGTGCGTATAATTAATGCAAATATTTTTTTTTAATGCGTTATTATATATTTTATAAAACTACGAAAAATACTTGTTTGGTTTTCTTTTATGTTGGTTTTCATTATGAACTAAATGGAAATATAATCCTCTTAAGCAGAGGTGCAAGGGATGAGTATCCACAGTACTTTTTACTTAACCGAAGCTACCATTCATTTCGAAGTCGAAGTCGGCGTTCTTTTGGGATCTATTTGAAATTCATGGAAATTTTAATGGCGAAAATAGGCGAACACCTCCCCAGACAATTTCCAAGCATCTATTCTCGGACTAATGATAAAAATCGTACGTTTGTTTATCGCACTACATCATTTTCCATGCAGAGGACGCTTAAGATTGACAAAATGTTCTCCTCGTTTCAATTCATTTCCGCATAATCGATAAATGCCGGCACGAAAAATATTTCTGTGGTCCAAAACGACGCCAATTTCCTTTTAAGGGCATTCAACGAGGGGTGTATAGGTTCAGCGTGGCAAAGCTTTGCCATATCGAGCTGTATGGACAATAAATGATCGTTCCACTAGACAGCTACATGTATGAGAGATAATTATGTAAATCTAGAAAACTGTTAGTCGACTGACATTGAAAGCTTTTTTCAACATGCATTAGAGAGCGAATTTTCAAAAGACTTAAGCAAAGGAAGAAATGCGTTATTGATCTTTCATTCTGATATTATAAGCGAAACATGTAATGAGCTTGACAATAAGTTCAAGTCTGTCCAAGGGTAAGACAACCTCAATAGTTGGCATCAGAGATGAGAAGACAAGGTGCATTAGTATGTTGGAGGCAAAAGCGAATTCAGATTGTCATGACGTATTTTCGCAGAAATATTGGCAACGTGTAGGCCAATCGTAAGTTTGAAATGAAGGATTACTCAAAGACTTTGTGAATTCACAAAATCAATAAAATTCTCTGTTAACTTAATACACAAGCTGAACGAACCGGCTTGAGGGTAGTGAGGAAGTATAGACTTAGTTTTGCTTGCGCTAATAGAGAATAGCCCTCTTAAAGTCTCGCAAGCAGGTTGGATTCTCAATTTGAATCTCTTAAAGAATCGCTTACGATAATTACCGCTCCGCGTCGCATTTCATTTGAATGTACTGTGTTAGGTTTTTTCGAATAATCGCTGGCGTATTTTGCTAAGAAATACCTCCTACTACTGTATCGCATAGTTTTTAGTTTTACATTTTTTTATATTTTTAATTAATCAAAACTTTTTACTTGATAGTAAATAAGAAAAGTTTAATTTTGCTATTAAAAATATAAAAAGACATTAATTTTCAAAAGCTTCAACTATTTAGATGAAGAGGTAAACGTACGAATGCCTCACGAAATCCTTCAGCTTATCCGCAAATCCGCTTTATTATCAATTATTAAAGCTCGAAACATATGTTTATTTGTCAGCAGCTTTTTTGGATTTGTGTCTGCATGAAGTGTTTTGCTTCGAAATTTCGATGCCTTCCCAAAGGGCTAAAGGCTGGCTTTCTAGCATCTCGACTAGACTGCAGATGCACTTTCCCATCCAAGATACACTAATGTCGTCTCCGTCGAGTCGATCGTTGAATAGATATGAGGCTAAGAGCGATTCGCACCAAGTCAGTACCTATGTCAAGAAATTAAGTGTTTTATTTATGTATTATGAGTTTGGGTATAGAATCGCAGAGTTCTTGCCGTCTTCTCTATCGTCTCCCGACACGTAAAGTGTAAACCGCGAAAAGGCTTGAGAAAGGTTTGTTTCAATGCTCGGATTGAACTTTCTTAGTTAAATTTGAAAAAAAAACCCAAGCGTGAAACAATTGAGTATTATTTACGACGGATCTTTACGATCTATTTCCAGATTAAAAATAGAATTTCTTCTTCACTTTTTAGCTCAAAGTTATCGGCAATAAGTTTTAATGCATTCGCAGAAAAACACACAACTTTCAGTCAATTCACGGTTTTGAACTGTAGTTTGCCAGAAGACGGCCTTAGATTACTCGTAGTCAAAGTACTCAGTACTTTGTTAGCAGGTCCGGATTTACATCTGCAACAGAATATCTCGTAATTGCTGGGAAAAAAGTATCGTCTAATCGTAGTCTCAGGACTAGTTCTTCCTGAAATTTTATGTTGAAAAGAAAACGGCATACATCCCAAGCATTTCGTGGAAATCCAGCGCCGTTAAATTTTTCGTGATTTCGCATAATTATAATTATTCGCGCAATTTAAAGAATTGTGGGTTTGCATCGTCTATAGTAAAATACGATATTTGTTTGCAAAAATTCACTTACGATATTTCAAAACTTGGATTTTTAAAATGTAAATATTATAGTAAGCCACTCATAGATTTGCATGTAAACTAAAAATTATGTATGTGTGTACATGTATACATATGTGTATTCTATTTACTCTACGAAGTTCGTCGGCGCGGATTTCTTGGCGTCACAGTCGCTTAATAGACTCAAAATAATCTTCGCAATGTGGATGCAATATATATTATGTATGTATATATGTACATACAGATATATATAATATATTTGAATTTCCTCTCCGCAAGAGTAAAATATGATGTGAGTAAAATAGTTTTGGAATCTTGTTTAAAAAATGTAGGAAAACATCATGTCTATGCTAGATTTGATGTGAGAAAAATTGTATTTTTCGCTTCAATTTTGTATTAAAAAGAGAACTTTTGTCTTCGAAAGGCTTATAAAGCTGTGTGGAGTGGCGCAATAAATCTTTGAAAAAAAAGTGATAAAAATACAAGTGTTTGCTGTACATTTTTATTGGTCTTCTGGGAAATAAAGAAAAGAGACTATAAATATAAAAAATCCCCTACATTTCTAAGGCATTTTCTAAACGGCAATAACAACCATGCGTACATGTACACTTAAATCTATTATTTTTCGTTATTGTTATCACACGGGTACCTCATGTGGTTTCTATGAAAAGCGGTGAAATTTTGGGTGAAGTTGAAATCGTGTTAACTGTTGTTTGTTGTTTGTTGATTGTTGTCTTTTGTGAAGAACTTTATTTTTGATTTTTAATTAACATCAATTTTTAAGACCTAGTGTAACCATTTGTTGTTTGAATCGAGAAGAAGCAAAGCAATATTCTCTGCGTTTTTGAGTGTTCGATAAGCGACTTAACCTCACACTTTTGCTATCAGCCCCCAAGATGCGACCGCGTATTGAAGATAAGTTGCTTTAAACATTTTCTTGATAAAATTCTGCAATAATCGATAAAGGATCGATTTATATATATATTTAGAAAAATTGCCATCACACACAATGTAAACTTTTTATCTTTGTGCAGTGAAATATGCTCGATTGGATCTGGTTAGAAAGAATGATTGCTACGCACAATTGCGAAGTAATTGGAAAAACGTTTTTGATGTTCGGTGTTTATGGAGCGACTAAAATCTTATTTATTTCTCGTTTTTATTATTTCTCTACTCATCATCACTTCAGAGTACATCAAGTGCTTTCATCTAAAACACTATTAAGAAAATTTGGTCAACTAGACTTGGATAATAAATATCATGATGGGGTAATAATAGAAATCTATTGTGAATTTGCAACCACACCTACATGTTGTTGTAGTTTGCAATTAATGTCATAAAAACTCATAATGAAATGAATTTATTCTCGTCAAAGTGTCGGTCATAAAATGAGTCGTAATTTTGATTTTTCAATTTTATTACACTGCGAAGACAGAAGACCATCATCAGAACACAAATGTAAAATACAATTACAACTATACTCGAAGCGATTATATGGGAAGAACACTCGATAAAACTTTTACTGAACATAAATATATTTTCACTTCTATTATGACGATATGCAGTGCGTGTGCGTATTGATGTCTTAACATTCAAAAAGCATAACAGCATAAGATCAACAGGACAGAAAGACGCATCCAAAGTTCTTGGGCAGCGGGAAAAGAGAAATTGCTTTAGATATCCGTTACCGTATTAAAGACATTAAAACTTTGCCTTAAGAAATAAAATCATTTTTTTCCATTTTCCTCCCATCAGTCGAGCCTCACGGCTAAGCTCGTAAGCGGTTCATGGATCTGCCGACAAAAACTACAACTTTTTTCTTATCGAAAATGACAGCAAGTTTTGCTTGTGACATTAAATTGTACTTTACTAAGGTCCTTAAAGGGATTTTTCCCACAATACGCCTGCAATCGCTAAACATTCGATATATAGAAAAAAAAAAAAAGAAACAAACGGACGGTTTTTAGAATGTTTCGGACCTTATGATTACATCACACACAAGCATTGTTAAGTTTCCGAAAATTTGTTTCAAAAATTTTGTATAAAACTTCGATATCAAGTAATTCCAGTATAACAACCTATCGGCTGATCGTTTGCTATCATAAATTTATAACAATTTCACCTGCAGATTAATAGCAATACAGCCAAATGGAATTCGTAAGTAAAGGGCCTTTGGTCGATGGATTTACGGATTTATATTTGTACTCACATTTCTTTGAACATTATTAGCTGCACGTAAGGCCAAGCAACAGCAACCACTGAAAAGAAAGGAAAGGTACAAAAATTAGGAATACTTGGGAAAATATTTACATTTACATTTTATAGAGCTTCAAAATGTATATCCTTTCAAGGAAGCATATACACATACAAACGGATAATTGCATTGTCGTCGCAAAGAACGGGAAAGCGAACAATAAACGTTGCAATTTTTACAGAGGCACCGAAGGGTATTAAATTACCCATAATTAGTCGTACAGTGACACAAAGACCTTGACTTATAATTACGTCTTAGACGTTTAAATCTTTCACAGGATTATGTGCGAATATATTGCAAAATTTTTCGGGAAAAATACTTTTTTTTTTGCTATTCAAAGATTATTTAATCGTAAAACACAACAACTAACAACTAACGGACTAGTCGGCGAGAAATGCTTTAACAAGGGGATGGGTGAACTGACAACAATAAAGAAAAAAGTACAGAAATTATTTTTTCCCTTTTAGCGACTGGTCATAAACAATTCTAGCGGGTTTACGAGCGTAATAAAATTATTTGAGAAATATTTCATTTATTGCCTCTTTGGCGTAGAGACGCGTCACCGAATTTAAAAAGCGGATGGATTTTTACAGTATTTTAATATTTTAATTATGGTAAAGTGTCAGTGCCTGAAGTAAAGGATATAAGCTGTACACAATAATTTGACACATATTGCCTGTCACTCATCATACCACGAAGGCGCATAGACGAACTGTATTAACACAGATTCCAAAAACTTAATAGCTAACGAAATGTTGTCATTGTATGTGCGTACGTGATGACTAGTTGGTTAAATTATTCAAAGTGAAAGAGCATCGACCACACATAACATAAATATTAAGGTTGATAGATAACAACAACAATATAATTAAATTACTTACTACTTCACAACAGTACGTATACATAGGGAGCTGCAGTAGGTAACCGTAATTGCAATTTTGCCTTTACCGGATGCTGTAATTTGTGAAATTTTACATATCTCCACACGAACACGCAAACCTTTACTCGTCATAGACAAGTTCAGTAATTATGCATATGTTGATGATGAGATACTTTACTCTACATACACAGCGTATGTTTGTTTGCTTTACAAAATCATGTAAAATATCACTAAAATAATGTTGGCCTTAATGGTTGGTATAGCTTTGACACAATAATAACAACAACAATAACATAAGGTTATAAATATATGTGAAATTATTAGATGCAATTTTCATGATTTCGTGTAATGGAGTTTATAACGTTTGCAGGTCGATATATATATATATATATGCACATATATATGTACATTTTATTATTAAGCTTTTGATCTCAACATTATATTCTGTTCGAAGAGATTTCCTCTTCGCTTTCATTTCATTTCCAATTTGCATCAAGTAATGCAAAATTAAGCTTAATATTTTTTAGACCAACTAAGCTAAGCTGATTGTAGAAGATTATTGAATATTATGGAAAGAATAACAACCGTGTGTACTTTCTTCTTCTTGCAATCCAAGGGTGTGCCCTTCGTAAATACGATAAGTTCATCTTGTGCAGCCAAGATGCAATGTCTAAAAGCTACTTATATAAGTCAGCTAATTGCTCAGAAATCCTTTAAAGTGCAATATGAGAGTAGGATTAAAACAAAGAACAAGAGAGACAAAGGAAATAATGACTTCGTATACGTATTTTTAGTGAATTACATATGAGTTCACTATAAAACGTCAGACGCACGGATAACAAATATAGGTCGCGGTGGTCCTCGAAGAAAGACGGGGGGAATGCCACACAGCGCGTGTTTTTTATTCATTGGTTTATAAACGACAAAGCAATGGCTAGAAAATGATTTTATGGTCTGATCATCTGAATCAAGAAATGAGTGAGAAGGAAAGTCGAATGAATTCTTTTGGACGGACATGCCTTAGACATGTTATGAACCAATTTTGATCCCAAAAATTATTATTTATATTTAAGGGTTATTTCGCGTATATGAACTGGCCACTGCACCATGACTGGCAGTTAAGAACTCGCATCTTGTAAATTTAATATTTAGTTATCTTTTTGTTCGCAAAGTACCCCTTACTGGGTTATGAATGTAGACATAGATGCAACATTACAAGTTTACGTAATCCAAGAGCAAAATTTCAGGGGATAATTTACATCAAATCATTTTTTCTTGCGCGTTTCACAGTATGGGGGGCCCTAACCTGTTTGAGGCACATGCCGACTCTGCTGATACTTGACTCAGTTTTTGGCAGTTGAAAAGAAGAGAGAATTAGATTCCATTGATATGATCTGTGGTTAAGTTTTCTACGAAACGCATTTGCCTCGCAATCATTGTTGGCCTCGTAGTGTTGAACGAATGTAAACTCTATCCGTAATACGGACACATATTTCGATAACTGAATTAATTAATGGCTTAGAAATAATATTCTACAACTTGAGGCATAGCAGTCTCTACTGATGACTTCATGATGTTTTGTTAAAAATTATTGGAAAAAAAGTACTCACAAATAAAAAGATCGCAAATACCTTAGCGGTCAGAAACCTGACATCCTGTACATTTTTGTAAGGATTGTTAAAAGTGAGGGGCGGCCTATTTCGGAGAAAAGGATGACAAGGATTAAATGGGAAGATGATGAGAAAGTGCAACAAACTTGGAGGAAAAAAAAACAAAAAGTCAGAAAATGTTTTATAAAAAACTCACAAAGCTTTCCAATATTTGCTAACGGATTACAGACGATCACCGAACTAATATTTGTTCATTTGCTATACGATTTAAATTGAGTACAATGCCTTAGCTATACTTAACTCAGTCGCATTTCTGTCTATTGTACTTAATTATGTAACTTAATCACTAAAGTATCCCACGCCTTACTGGCAACTAACTTCGTAGGTTGCTGAGCTACCTTTTTTTCTCGAGCTCAGAATCTCTGTAAGAGGCTACACTACTTCTGCAGTCATCGTTTAATTAGTCCTTGAGTTTTTTTCACCTTTTTCTTTCTTAGCTGTATTACAAACGAAACGTTAAACCTAGTATACCACACTACTCGTTCATGGGCATAAAAACAGTTCCAAATAGCTAACCAAGGTAAGCACAACAATCGAAATGCGATTTTCGAAATTTTTTCCTTTTTGCGATGACTATTCAACGGATTTACAACGTTTATGAAATAAATATTTCGGATTAGCTTTAATTTGCTGTTATTTGTGCTGAAATATTTTCAGCGAAATTTTGTACTTTTTCATAAACCTACAGCGAGAACTTTAAAAGGTACAAAAATGATCAGAAGTCCAGTAGTAAGATAGATGTAAGTATGCGTGCTTTTGTTTCACAAGTGGAAGCGTAGCAAGCCTAGCCTAAGAAATTGTGAAGTAAAACATGAGGGGGGGCCTTAAATTTAAGTGTTTCAGTATTTTCAATAATTTCGTCTCACATATATATGTGTATATGTGTATAGTTGTATATTATAGGTATAATTTTTTGCTAAATAAAAGGAAAATTTATGTTTATGTCCTGCACCGGAAACTTAGTTAAAACTCTTAAAATTAAACGTAGCTCAGGCATAAATTAAAAAAAAAAAAAAAAAAAAACGAAAAAAGTTTGCTTTAAATTGAATGGTTAGGAAAAGTTTTAGGGTTGTTTTGTGAATGTGGCTGATGATGTCTACATAAATGTATTGGTATAAGTAACATGATTATCACTTTGAAAAATTTCAAAAATGTTCAACAAAAGCTTATAAAAGACAAAAGAACAGGAACTTTACCATAATTGTAATAAATTATGAACAATAGTAGTCGAGCTGGAATATTCTGCAAAACAGATGAATTATGTGCATTTGGGCGTGAAGAAGCTAAACTAAACACGTAGAGATACAAGCTTACCCTCCCCCCACCCCCACACACATATGCACGCACAAGCTGATATAAACATAGTTAAATGATAAATGCGACAAAACTATAAAATTCATCTTATGTGTACGTGTTTCTCTCCACATCCGTCTGTCTATATATATGGAATTCAAATATATATATATATATATATATATATATATGTGTGTGGAATGCAAGTGTGCATGAATGTTACAGCGGCATAAGAACTTGATCATAATGATGATGATGACGATGATAATATTGCAGTTGACAGCTGCTGGTGTTTTATTGTCATGATAGTACATTTTTACAATTTTCAAATTATTGGCACATGTGAGCTTCACACAGATGCACACGTATCTACACTCCACAGCGACAATTGCACGCACACAGAAGTCAATGCCACCTTTACTCATACGCATGCATAGACATTTTTTTCGAAACAGGAAGGAATCTTTTTTAAACTAATGTGCTCCATGTACTCTATAGCTTTAAGCAGACACCTATTTTTGAATGAATAGAGGAGTAGAAAAGCATAGAAACTATGTGCGCAATATTGTCATATAAAGTGTTAGCTACAAGCATACGTATGCATGTGTTCGCTTTGGTTTGTATGCACTGCATTGCGAGCACATGGCTTTATTATGTTATCCAATGAGAGCTATTTTAAATTATAGTTAACACAAACGCGCAGCAGGTAACATGTGAAGCATATTAGAATGTGGTCTGGACGGCACTAGAACTAGATCTTTACAAAAGATGAGAAAACATTTTTGCTTAGTTTTATTCGTTGTTACTTAAGCCTTAGACTACTAGTTCGAAATGCCGTTACCAGCGAAAGTAGGCGGCCGCTGATCTTATAAACTGCAATGTGCACCTTTTTCACCTGCGATTTGTCTAACCGATATTAAAAGCTCTCAAAGTTGGGTATATATATATGCATATAACAATAGCCGCTCTTTCTATTTGCAAGATACAAAAAATGAATTTATTTATGAATAGGCCGCCAGCAGGAGCTTTTGCTTACAAACACTTTTGAAGTCCTGGTGAATGGACCGTGAATACCAACAAAACTCATAGAGCCTCTACTCCGTTTATGGTCCCGTGAAAAGAAATTTTGGCATGTATTACACTTGATGTAGGTGTAAATAAAGTTGTTGTGTGTTTAAATACAAGTTGTTAACTACAGTAACGAACTGAAGTTGGATAACTATCTCACCTTTACCGCCACATTTTACTAATATTTTCACTACGAAAATCTTCTCTGCGAATGCGAAAAATAACAAAGTCTCTGTTCGTAAATGAATTCGAACGGTGACATCGTTTATAGTTGGTGTGAAGTGAAAGATCGGCGTTGGATCAGGATTTCTTTGATCGCTTTGACTCTAAGTGGAAACACTTACACAAGCTTATTGAAATGAATTCGTGATAATAATGGAAGGGAAAGCTTAAATGAGCCTCGATTTTCTGACAAAAATTGCAAATTTGAAATTTTCACCCCAATAGGTCGATGGAAAAAAAGAGAGCTTTCGTGCAAGGAAATCAAAATTTCTAGAAAACAAAGGTTAACTGAAATTTGAAATAACCCTTGAGTTACGATATGCAATAATTGGAATAGTCGGTCTGAGTATTCGATCCGTATTAAGATCCGTAGTGATATTTTGATTTGAGGTGCGGCTACTACCTTCATGCTCCTCTTCGTAGGTAATTAAAATTTTAATAGAGTAAAAAGAGTGAACAGAAAATTTACTTTGATTTTTTTTTCTCCGCCAGCGAACCAGCGAATCAATCAATCCATGCAGACAGATAGAATTCTTTGTTTACTTTTATGAAATATGAATTAAAATTTCGGATGAAGAGAACGTTACGATTTTTCGATCGCATCGTACTAACGTAAACGTAACGCCCCTCTCCGCGCGCGCTTATCAGATAGCATAAAATGTGTATGAAGAAGACATGTGTGCAAGAGGCCATTGCCGATTGAATAAAATGGACGCATTTTCTTTGTTTTTAAAAATTAATGTTTTAAACAAAAAAAACAAAAGATTTAAAAGAAAAAAGTGATGAATTCGAGCGTACATCCTTCCCAATCTCTATCGCAATGGAATGCACAACGTACGTTCAGTATTATAGGACAACAGAAGCATAAAACAACATAACATTGTTTCTGAAAACTTTTCTATCTACGTGTGTGTGTGTGTAGGTTTAATTTTTTAGTTTGGAATTTTGTCATTCTAAACGTTGAGCCATGCATAAAAACGTGTTTGTAAATGTTAGTTTTGTTACTTGTTGTGCTCTTTTTTCCATCGAGTTGCTGTAGAATTTAAAATTACCAAAGTAGAACTGCGCATACATACGGATGATGCTGCAGCCCCGAAACATGTACACTTATAGAAATGGCCAAATGGTGTTTATATGCTGTGAAAGCACACACTATTACGTATCTTAAATATGATATAAACCGTTTTACCGTAGCATCATAATAATACCTGTAATTCTCACACGGACACACACAAGCGCAACTCTTGTCGTTTTCGTTTCGTACGACCACCGAGTACGAGTAAAGTCATATTAGGTTACACAAGCTTTTTATTTTTTTTTTCTGAAGATGAATCTTATGTGCTTTACTAATTTTTTTGCTTTTTGCTTTTTTGCTTTTTTTTTCTTCGGACTGGTTGTCATTTGTAAGGATTTTTACCGGTATTTCGGTGTTTTCTTTCACACGGTCCACCCATACAAAACATAGATGCTAGTATTTTGTTTGCTCGCATAAAATTGTAAAAGTGTTTGTTTCACTTTTCTAAACACACACACACAATCTACCCGTATGCCCACTTTTTTGAGGTGTTATCATATTTACGCTCTTTTAGTAAACCTACATACAATAAAAACTTGTCTATGCTTGAAAACCAATACACACATAGACGTGTTGTTACTACATTGTCATTATAGGTGACTGTTGGAAAGCCAAGGCTTTGACAGTACGGCACGTGATAAGCTATTCTACGTGTGACAATGCCTTCAGTTTCAATATTAAGTCAAGCTAAACAACATGTGGAAGTAAGCGCACATACTGAGATGCAGTTAACATTTGATACCGATGGCATTAACAACTTCATAAACATGGAAAACAAAGAATTGATCTTTAAACTTTGTTTGAATTTTATTGCTTCGAAAAAGTTGAATAGAGGAGGAAAGGACAAAAATTACGTTTATTGCAACATTTTACTTTGGCTCATGCAAGAACTTCATTGTGCTTAAAAAATGGCTTAAACCTTAAGGTTTTCAATCGTTTTATATCATTTTTATAAGATGCCAGATACCGGACTTTGTCGATCTACTTTGTTTAAGCATTGTAACATATTCAGAGCTCCTCCTTAATATTTGGAGCACAGCTTATGCTCTAGCAAGGCCGACAATTAAATACTTTGCCCCATTTTGTCTGGTGCACCGCAAATTATACGTCATTTACATCCAACAGTTCACCTCTCCTCAAATGGAAGGGGATTCACAATGTGAGCTGGCGCGGCATACTTTAGAACGTTCATATGGATGAGGATTAAATAGAAAGTCATCTTCTATGCCAAAGGATTAACTTTAACCGATTTTCGCCGAAAAATATTAAAAGCGAAAAATGTTTTTCATACAATGACTTTTTCATCTGATATTAAAAACTCCCGTTACAGCTGAGCGGTTATGACAAATTCTTACCCAATAATTTGATTTGCTTTTTACGTTTTTTCCTCTTTTTTGTCCATGCTTCAAGAATGGATGTAAGAGGTATCGCTTCTCTTCTTCATTAAAGTGAAAATCTAAGGTAATTTAATTATGTCCAGATCACTTATCTATTGCAACAATTAGTACACGAAACCTTATTGCAACGATGCTTATCGTTTCCTTTTACCGATTTATTGACTTGATTTCATGATCGTGTTTGATGGAAAAGGAGTGAGGAGCAAATGCATCGCAAATTCTTATATCGACCTCTAAAGCATCCTTCATTGGGATCAGCCCCATTTACGGGGCAAAAAAAAGCCGATTGTTCTCTATTACGATCACGAAAATACCAATAGAAGCTTAAAATTTTAGATGAGCTCTCAGTTTGCACAGATTTTATTCGGAAATGACCGTAAGCAGCTTATTGAACTGACAGACCGAAGGACTGAAAGAGTATTTGTATAATATTTTTATCAGAAATTCGATGGCCATCTCCTTACCTATTGACAAGCTCAGTAGAAACAAAATGCTTCGAAATTTATATATATGCGTGTGTATGACTCAGAATGGCATTCATCACCGAACAAGTTTCTTATTTCTTCTTCTTAATTAGATAATTTAAACTTTAAGTAAAGAATCTATACAAGTCTCGATGGGAAACGTGTTACTATTTATTAGTTAGTTATGAATAAGAAAAGAAAAACAGAGGAAAGGGAAATGGACAAAACACAGTTGCTTTGCGCTTAGTGATCATTTGCAATATGCATCCTCTTACCTAATCATAGCATCATCTTCATGCATATTTATTGTTGACCCATCGAAAGATAACATTATTTTGATTGTCTCTTTCTCTTTTACAATTTAATTTATTATAATGGAGAGAAAGGAAGAGAGGGAAAGGAAAAGGAAAAGGGGAAAGCACACCAGCAGCAACAAAATTTCTTATTATACCTTTATTGTTATTACCATTATGTTAACCGTTGCGTAAACAAGCACTTGTCCAAGTCGATGATTTCGCAAGATAGGTGAATATAGAAATTGTGAAAAATAAGGAATAACAACAGATGCACAAACACAAGCGCGCACGTGCCCAATATACACACATACACGAACAGATACAGACACGGACGCACGAACGAAAATACGCAGCGAGAAACGTTCATTTGACATTTTATCGCATCCGGTTTCCGTCTTATACAATTATCTCGAGTACGATGCTACCGCTGATAATATTGTCCCCCCTCTTTCTTCGAGGTCATATATTATTTAATTTCAGTGATGACGAGGGAGAGGAAGTAGAAAATTAAGACAGAAAAAATTATACGAAAAATACATATGTATGCGTATCTCATATACACATAAAATACAAATTATACAAAATGTTCCCAGAGACTACAATAATAGCAAAATTAACAAAGAAAAAAAAAAAAAAGTGTTTAGTTTGGGAAAAAATTGCAGCACATAATGAATATTATTTGATGATTGTTTGCTTAGTTTTGTTTTTGCGAGTCAGCATTACGCAAATTGCCTAAAGTACACCATAGCTTGCATGTACCATGTGCCAGAGGGAAAGCCAGGCAAATTACTTTAAGAGTCGCCGTCCAAACAATAGCATGATTTTAACTCACAGGTGCACTCACTGTGCAACAAATTGACAAAAAAGAAAGCTGTGTTACGAGTCCCGTAGAACAACTTAGCTTAGAATTTCTGAATGCTTTGCAAAGCTCAGTCTGTACTGTCGCGATAAGCTCCTTAGTTACAGCTTAGTTATAGTATCCCCTCACTACGGAATCCTTTGAAGCCTTGAAGCGAAACTTTTTTACTACCCACGCTTGCTTTAAACGTAACAATATCGGTCAATAATGACTTATAAAAATCATTTCTAACAAAACATTGATATTATGTTTAAAAAACGTCAGTTTTCAAAATGTTGTCTCATTTCGATCACTCGGTCACGAGTTATAGTGATTTTAGTGACGTTGTTGTTGTCAATGTTTGTTATCGAAACAATGAAAAAAAAATCTGAATTTCGTATGTTGACTAGACATCGTTTTCTGACGACGAGAGAAACACTATTCAAATTTGGCAAATGTTATGGAGTGTTGTGGCAACTTTTCTCTATCAAGCACAAGGATTTGTAGATGGCTTCCCGACTTTTAACGCGGTCATACAGACACGAACGATGCTGCTGAACACAGTGGACGTTCAATATTCATCTGTGAAGTTTTGAAAAATTGCTGATTAAGAGGAAGAACAAAGCACTGCGCTATATAGTCGAAAAAAAACACGTTGTGCCGCAAGTCAATGGCAAAATACTTGACTTGAACTTGGAATTCTTTCCACATTCAATGTCTTCTTTACATCTGACCCCCAACTACTATTATCTGCTTGCATGGAAATATTAGACTGGAGTCTGGACCGCTTGTGTCGCACTCTCGAAGCAGACTGTGCTAATGCTGTTCGTTCTTTCTAATCCTGAGACATTTTGACCGATGTATTGTTTAAACTCATCTATCAACGACGAAAGTGCCAGATGTAGAAGAAGAAGAAGAAGATAAAACTTGTCTAATAATTATATTCTAATCAAGCTTCAAACAACTACAAACAACTTATGTTATTTTGGTTTTCGAAGAATTTTACACTTTAGTAATTGTGAAATCTTAGTTAAAACTGTGGTTATGCTTAGATGATCTTATTATACATGCTTTTGTGGTTGTTGTTATGAAAGTTTTACTGTTTACTGTTCGTGTATCTCGCCCCCTCCTTCTTCCTCTGCAACTAATGTTGATGTTGATAATTTTTTGCTAATACTGGCACAAATGTCAAGCACAAGATGATAAAGTTGGTTGTGTTGTGCTGCATAGTTTTACCCAGAAATCTGCTAATACTTTAACACTTTAGTTTTCCTTAAGATTATACCATCAAAATTTCACACAAACTCTTCTAAATATGAAATAAATGTACTGCGCAGGCAAGTCGTAAACTATATGTTTTCTTATGTATATTATGTTATGTATTACATATATACATATATACGTCGTAGTTGATGACCAATTAAAATGGCATCAGCTTGCATAGCAATATTTCACTTCATTTGATAGAATTTAAAGTTTAAGTGACTGCACTTAAGTATGTGGTTGAACAGTATATTCATGCAGAACCAAAGCTGCTCGAAAAGATTTCAATTTATGCAAAAAACTATAGAAGCGAAAACCTATGTGGAAACTAAAATTTGCATTAGTTCCAGTCATTTGAGGAATTGGAATCGAAATATTTCCTCTGTTGACATTCAAGGCGGTGTTCACATTTTCTTTCTCAAAATATGAAATCAAAGCACTGAGGCCGCGAGGGTCACTCGCGTGTACAGGTCAGCTTATGGTCCCCATCAGGGTTCCAAAGAATTGATTACATTTATTTCCTTAATATGTAAGCAGTTTAGACACTTGGGCGGCCGCGTTGGGTGTTGTGTTCCTTGTTCTTTGCAATTTCTTATCTGTTTTGGGATAAGTTTGTTCACTACGTTTCTTCGTTTACTAGGATTCTTCACAACACGGCACCCTATGGATTTCAAATTCCTTTTTCTTATTTCCTTAATAAATACGTAGCGGCATTCACTTAAGTACTTAATCCCATTTTATGTTTGCTCGCTGAACCCACTTGATCGGCCAAATATTATATGTTGTTGCATGCGTATTAGGTGTAGGTGTTAAATATGCTTGGGCTCGTCATAAGCGCTTGACTTCACTGTGTCACAGCTACGATAGCAGTTGGTTTTCAGGTTTTTAACTTTTGAGAAAAAACTCTTGTGCGTGTGTTGTGTGAAGGAGGAAAGGAGGCATTTTGTGCGGCCATTGCGTTCGAAAGAGGGGTCGAATCGTTTGATTTACTCGATAATTCATATATTTTGACAAAGCATTTTCGATGCTTAGATGATTAATTTTCCTTCACAATGCGTACATGTGGAGAAATCCTCTTTGGAGAGGGAGAAAATTGATTCAATATCGAATTTATTACGAGTTGAAAACAATATTTTCTATATACATATGTAGTTAATCATGTGTTTTGATTGATGGTTTTTGAATGTAGCTCCGTTTTTGTCTTTAGCAGTTCATTGGAAGGAACATTTAATTAGATTTCTTTGCAAATTAATTGCTAACTAAAATCGCTTTGAAGGAATTCAATTGTCATTGTGTGACATAAATGTGTGTGCCTTCACGCGAGCAACGGCGCTCTATTGATTTTTTAGTTAGTGAGCACTTTAATATGCATGCGAAGGTATTTTGAGAGTTTAATAAAAATGGATGGCGACAAAAAGTTTCTAAACATGCGTATGCATTACTTATGCATTCAAACATACACACACACACATATGCACATTATTTCATATAAATATAATCTTACACTCACTCTTGTTAAAGAACATAACATATTTTTTTAAATTATATCCTCATTAATTATTATGATATGTTGTCGTTTTTGCGGCTTAAAGCGAACACACTTACGCGCACTCATGAGCATGGATTTGTAAAATTATTTACTTGAACATAGAAGGAAGCACATATTGTTTTAAAAGCTTTTTGTAATTAAAACGACAGAAGAAGACAAAGGAAACAAAAAAAAAAAAAAAAAAAAAAAAAAAAAAAAAAAAAAAATAAATAAAGAAGAGAACGATTTCACCAAGTTTTAAGTAGAAAAGAGGAGGAATTATTTACAAAAGAGAAATAATATGAAAACAACAGTCTTGACAAATATGCACAAAATTTGGCAATAAAACTTTGAATTTATGTTAATGCGAATCACACATAAATAAAAAAAAATACGTAAACGTGACGATAAAATGTTCTACTCCAGCTCTCTCTCATATCTAAAGGAACGAAAAAAAAAGTTTTATTCACAAAAACGATTTGCTTTCAACAGAGTACGCGAACTTTTAATATAAATGCGTACTCGTATGTTGCCGAAAGTATTGTCGTCAATAACAAGTAGCAACTAATTATAAATCATGTGTGAAGCACTGCTCGAATAGACCCAACTAAAGCAATTTGCAACATTTGCAACATAGCATCGCATAGCAGCCTGTTCGGAGTAAAGTGGTGCCGGTGTCTAATATTTTTTTTTTTTTTTGTGCTTAGATGATGAAAGCAGATGGATGAAGATATTAAGTATCAGCTGAAATTTCTTACAAATATAACTGTAAGAATGCCTTGGTACGTTTACTATAAACGTACAGAGATCAGAACAGTTTAGAAATAGTTTTGATTACGTGCTTAGGTAGTTGGGTCTACGCAAAAGTAAAACTACGACAGTCATACGCGTGACAGCTTATTGGAAGCGGACCACTCAAAATAGATTACCATTCCAATGGATACGAGCGAGTAGTGAAACGTCATACAGAATATTGCCAAATTGAATGTCATTGCGGCACTGATTGGGGGGGCAAATAAATTTTCACAGTTAGTTACAGACAAACCCCACTCAAATATACCTAACTCCCTAGTCCCGAAAGCAGGAATTAATTGGCATCAGTTTTGTCTTTCCGTATTTACGCGAATCAGGATGAAAGCGGGTTGAATTGCCTTGACTTGTTGGTTGATGATCAACCTATCAACTATGAAAAATTCAATGATTAGGAGAAAACAGCGAAAAATTGGAAGACAAAAAAGCAAAGGAACACGAACAACGATGTCAACATGTGTACAAACTGATGAGGTGGAGGTGAGCTTATCGATGTATTATTATGTTCAATGAAAGAATAGATAGGTCTTCAGGCGATCTTCCTTTCCTATATCCTTAAATCAAATGTTACATTTTTTCATCCTCTCACAAGCCCTTAGGTCCGAATTTTGCTATCCCTTCAGTTACATACACTAGGACTCTTAGCTTGCCGAAAACCAAAATTTATTTATTGATCCTAACAACTATAACAGGGCGCAGCGGTGATGTTACGATACCTGAAAACAAAGTAATAAAGTGAGCCTTGAATGCATTTAACATATGCGAATATTCCTCTGATTAAAATGAACCACGTAGAAAATTGGTTTTGTCATTGCGTAATTGAAAGGGCCCCACTACCATATCAGAACAAAATTATAAAATGTTGTGTGTTTATGTATGTGTATACCCAGTGCTAAGTGTTCCATAGAGTGTTTTGCCTACAAACCGAGTTCACTGACAGGACTAACTTCTTCCAGCCACTTGTCCTGTCAAAATACCGTACACTGCAACTTGCCATCGCTCTTCAACTACCTGCCCATCCTTGGTATAGTCCGTCTGCAAAAATCCTTTATATCTTTTTAGTCCTAATAGAACGGGGGCCAAAGGCAACAATTTTATACTCGAACGCTTGCAAAGTCTACACACGGAAAGTAAATCACTTTGTATTACACAAACAGTTCGCGGTCGAAGCTAGAAATAAAGTTGGAGCAAGGGATTGATTGATTACACACGTGGTCAGCCCAAGCAAAATCACGTACGCAGCCCACATGATGTCGAAAGAGAGACTTTAGAGTGTGCGACAAGTTAAATTGCAATAATACAGTGAAAGAGTGAGCATTCGGCAATATCCACAATACCCGTAGCGTGGAGATAAGAGTGACAAGAAAATCAACTTCATAGTGGTTAGCAAAAAAAAAAAAAAGAAAAACAAAAGATGAAAGAATGATTGAATTCCCTACCAAAGGAATTTTCCAGATATGCCCCTTAACAAGAGCTCTTTTCCCTCTTCCTTCTTCGACAAAGTGACGATCCTTAAAGGAAAGTTCAGTCTTGTCTATGTCTACAAAAAAACTTGTTAACAGAGGGTTTCAAAAATTGTATGTGATTTTATGGACCATGAGTCTATTATAATACAACATAGAAATTGGACCGATTTTTTCAACAAAATTTGAAAATTTTATATATTTTTTCTAAACACATCGTAGGCATCGCCGATTCTATTTAAGCGACGTATAACTGTTCTCTCGTTTCGTGTATTTATTTATGTGTGCTTTTTGCACACACAAAACCGCTAATCAAGAAACAAAACTATATTTACAAGTTGTGAAAATATTTCCCACACTTTCCGCAAACTTTTAAATCAATTTTAATCTTTTTTACTTTGTCAGGCGTTTTCGTATAAATGCATAATATTTACTCTAAAATGAATACGAAGAGATGCTATTGTATCTATATTGTGTGTGTGTGTGCGTGTGCGCACCTTTTCTTTATTGTTTGTAGCCTGGAAAATTTATGAAATATAAGTTTGCGTAAAACTTTGCCAACATACATCTTCTGTTTATTCTTTTTCTTCCTATCTTCTGTAATTTTATAGTTTTTGTTATATTATAACGAAACATTTTAGAAAAGTTTCGCTTTCTGGGCTGGCTGGATTTTGTTAGAAATTTATTAGCATATATGTTAAAATTGTAAAAACAACAACTTTTCCCTTCACATCCTACCCTAGGAGGGAGAAGAAGAAATCTTTAAGTCAAAATATCACAAAGTTGTTAGTGTTTTGCTTGTAACACCAGCAACATACAACAAGCATTATATGGCATTATATCATAATAGAATCACTTGAAAAAATCTCCCCTAATTAAAGCGATAGAGTACTAAATGATTCACGATATGACGTAATAACAACAAAAAAAAACATTATGTTGCGAGAAATTTCACTTTTCTTAAATACTTTTCATGCATACATTTCATATATAGATGTCTAGCTTAGCTTCAAGATAATATCTCTCATCTTTTTTTAACGAAACATCAAGACAGGAGAGAACTTTTACATATGGGTTTGAACTTTCAAATTTTATTGTTATAAATGACAATCTGTACCAGCTCGTGATTGTGTGTGTGGTCGGAAAGTGTGGTCGAATGTAAGCGAATATTTACTTTCACCGATGGTTATGCTCTTGAAAACATATATTCTGGCAAAGTAGACACACTCGCCTTTTTCGTGGGAACATAGGCTTGCTTGGGTGAAAATGGACGCTTTTCTTAGAAAATTTGTTGTTATCTATCCAGCGAATAAATATTTCAAAAATAGTAGAAAAGAGAGGCCAAGCAGCACTTCTTCTTTAGGCAAGTTCCAAATCCCAACCGTAGCCGTTTGAATTTCAAATCCACCGCTTGCATTAGACATCCTAGCTTATCAATAATATTATGTCTATATTATGTCTATAGTGAATCTATAATATGTGAGTTTTTAAGTGACTGATTGATTTTCGGATCAGTCAGGGTCTTCAACTATCTAGACTCGATCGATTGCTGAATTCGAATCTTGATAGTTATCTCAAGCTATATTCGTTTAGTCTTAGTTCCCCACATCAAAATGTGCAATATTGGCGGCCTTAGAACGTACACACATACACACATAAGGATATTAAATGTTTTGTTACACCCGGAAATATGCACAAGAGGTGCTAAGAGGTGCTGTTATTGCCTAAGAAGCCGAATCAATTTAGACCCATTTAACGGTCTGTCGTTTCCGTCCATCCGTAAGAATAATTTAGGTGTGCCTGTGTAGGCGTATGTGCAAAAAAACACATATCTATAATTTATATATAAAACACGACATAAATGAAAAAATATATGATAAAAATTAATTTCAATTCTCGAAAGCTATAAAAAGAAAGAAGTATTAACCACAAATGGCGAATAAACAATTAATAATGACTGCTGGTAAATGGTTATGTCGTATAAGGTGATATGTATTTTGTATGTATTGTGTGTAAAGTTTAACACGCGTACACGGGCACAGCATGCATACATTCTTACAGATATTTTGCGAGAACATGAAGTCAAACAGAAGAACATGGCATGCATGCATACATACCTGGAAACGAGTCATATGTACACGAAACAACAACAACAACAACTACAACCTCGACAACAATAACATAAAAGCAACAAAACATTGTATGTGTGTATGATATTCATGTTTTAACTACACATCCACAATCACGTTAATGATGGCGATGACGCTCATAATGATGACTATGACGACGGTGGGTGGATAGAAGGATGCCAACGATGTTGATAATAATAGAAGGGTTCGAGGCAACACTAACAAGAGCACAAATAAACAAAATGCAGTTGCCATTATTATTATAACATTACCAACAGCAATGAGAACAATAGCTCAGAGACAACGATACCGTTACGGTAAAACACCAGATACAACCAGCACGATATCAGTTTAATTGTTTTCATATCTATGAAGTTTGTTTTGTTGTCTCTTTTGTTTTTTTATTTTGTTGTCCTTGAACAAACACGTTACTAATGTAACAAACACAAAAACCGCCAACGCTTCGCTTAATATCAACATCATCGTAATAATAAGAGTAACATGAGTATAAACAGTGAGCAAATTATTATTAAAAAAAAAAAAAAACAAAAAAATAAACAAGATATGAAAAAAATTACAAAAGCTGGTTATTAACTAAGTTTTTAGTACAGCAATTAGTTGGCAACTAAACATTTATGACTCGCAGCTACGGTCGGTTGCTAATTCATTCCACTCATTGCATTATCACGATTGTAGAGGTGAAATTTCAATACAACGATAAAGCAGGTGCTAATGGTCGTTGTGTACACAAAAATTTTGCAAAAACTAAATCTACAAAAACAAAAACATGAAAATCTATTATAAATTTAATATGGAATAAACTGCGAGATTGTGACGCCTTTTGCACCCTAAATCATTAAAAATGATCCGAAATTTTTCAAATCAAAGAAGGAAACCTGCAGCAACTGATCTCTTCCTTTTTCTATTTTAACAGATGCACTTCTTACATTCCTTCTTTCTCTCGCTCTCCCGATTTTACGATGAGTACCTGTCTTAACTCCGTACCTCCTGTGAGCTGTTTCTTTTCGTTGCGATGCTTGCGTTATTTACGTCTATTCAATTTGATTAAAGTAAAAAGAAAAAAAGTGCAAAAGCAACGGAACACTTTTTTGTGTTCTTTTCCAAAAGTACGAGATGATCTTGTTGCATAAAACTAAGCACTTCAGCCATATACGGTTTCACCCAACTCAACAATTACAGTGAATGATAAAAATATTTACTTCATTATGTACTGCACACGACACACAAATAATTGAAAACATTAGATTAGGGTACGGCAGTAGTTTCCAACTTGTGTTGCCACCCTAAGGGGGCGCGATATTGTTGCGAGGAGGGGGCATGTACCTATTTCCAAAATATCATTTTCAAATAGAAACCAAAAAAGTCAAATAAAAGTCAAAGTCAAAGGTCAAAAAAATGAATCAGCAGTATACGTAATCCACAATACCCGCCGCGGATTTTTGGTGTACAAATGCTAAGACATCCAATTCATAT
>KK502816.1:114620-124640 GCA_000688735.1 Glossina austeni
GTTATTATAGGATTCCCCGTGGACTATAACTTAACTTAATTTGTATGGTAGTATTTGTTATAGTTTCTGAGTATTATACGCAAAAAAGCTAAACTGTTTGGCTTTTGTAAGTAACGATTTTTTCGATTTATTCGATGATTTTTTCGATGAACTGCAGGCATGCCTTTCTACGATTTGGGTTTCATTCTCAATAAAAATCTACGGGCGAGAAATTGCATACAGATGTTTACCATAGACGTCGTCCAGACGTACTTACCAAGAAACTTGCGCAGAATTTGTTCAGAATTTGATGTTGAGCGTGAGCGCATGTACTTTATGGGGTTTTCTAAAGGTTCTCGTTCTCGGTCTTGTAAACATTTTAACATAATGAATACAAGCTTTTTGGTAGCGGATACAAGAACAGGCCAAAGTGAATAAAATAGTGGAAATAATGGAAAAAGTTATCTCTCGATTTTAAATTTATAATGATTTACAAAATTTTATAATACGTCATTAAAATTTCTGCAATGATTTTTCGCATTTTTTTGCTTTTAAATCATTTAAGAAATCATAGAATAGTTGCATTTTTCCTTGACATCATCTTACCGCTGAGGTATACTTTGCAGCTTTCAAGACAAATTTTCATTTCTTTCTGTGTGCAAACATCATGCTCTGGGAACTTCCTTCCCTTCCTTTCATTTTAGAACTTAAAACGTAGACAATTAAACCTTTCAACAGCTTTAGCGATAAGCGCTTACTACTACCCAATGCTTAACGCTAAGCGTATTTCTTTTGCCGGCTTATAATATTAGCTTTGTTGCGCGTCCTGTCTTAACGCTGACTTATATTAGTTTGAATGAGCCACAAGTTAACCCCGCCTTTTCGGAAGGAATTATTACGCATTTTTGCATTTTTGAAATAACTTTGCACGCAGTTTCTTGTCGTTCGCGACAATTTTGGCGAAAGTAAAGCAATTAAAAGAACTTTACTACGTAATGTTTAATTTTCTACTTAAGTTTTTGCTTAATTTTTGTTTACTTCGGCTTTTTCGGCTACTTTTTCGTATTATGCTGGCCAACGAACAATTTTGAAGACGGAACAAAAAACTTTTCAACACTTTGCTATCATTTCTTCACACTTTCGAGACAAAAGTTTCATCTCATTTTCCATTTTTTTTTTTTTTTTTTTTTTTTTTTGTTTTATTTGACATGAACATTTTATTCACTTTCTTGGTTTTACGGCCACCAGCACAACACAACACAAAACCAACAAAAATATGTTAAAATACTTATAAAATTATTATAAACAATTTATTTATGCATAAGTAACTTTAGTTTGACTTGGTCGCTGCGGGTTCTTGTGGTTCTTTCATTATTAGTTTTTATATTCTCGGTACAGTAGTAGCAGAGAAATTCTTATTTCCTTTTCATTCCTCTATTTTTTTTGTGACAATTTATGCGGTCATGTATTTTAAGTATGCTTTCAAATATTTTTCACCTTCTTTTTGTTTTAAGAGAAAATATACACAAAAAAGTTGCAAGTTTTTCTCATACTAACGATCAGGCGATGAGAGAAATGTGATTTTGCGATACTGTCTGTACTCGAAGTTCGGCACCAGAAAATCGAAAACTTTAAAATATATATGCGAACCAGTCATAGCTCATGCCTTTGATAGTGCCGTGCAAGAAACCGACATAAGGGCAATAAATGAAAATCTCTTCTTATTGGTTATTTAGTTGAATTTTTTCAAAGACAGACAACCAGCTTTTGGTACTCTCTCAAACCCAAGCAGATAGGCAGGGTAAGAAAAAAACTCAATTCAATTTTTTTCAATGCTGTTTGCCTCGTGTGATTCTTTCATTTGGGATTTGTGTCGTCATCAACTGTTCGCTGTGTATAAACTAAAACGCATAGCGTGAGCCCTGTGTCGTAACGTCCTCGTTATTGTTAATGTACCTCGCGACGGACCAGACGGACATGAACGGTCTTGAAATCGTCACAATAAATAATTTCAATTGGCTTCCATTAGAGTTGTCTGTCCTAACATTAGATTAGCGAAAGAACATTTATGCGATGTAGGAGTTTAAGAGTCTGTTAAGAAAACCGAGCTCAGTTTAACTTGTGGTTTAACTGGAACGCTTTATGTGCTGTTCGTGTAGGAATTCTTGTAATTGTTCAATTCACGTGATTTCGAATGCTTTCAAGGCTTATATGCACGTGCATATCAAAAACTGGGTAAAACGTATCTATTTTTCGTCGGCCAAAATCGTGAAGTGCATCTGTTTATGTTTGTCTGCTGTTGGCATTAGGAAGAGCAAACAAACTAGCCTTTCAATGTCTTCCACAACCTACTATATATATGCTACCATGTGTGCGTAGGAAGAGGTATTAGTTTTATTATGCATTTCATGTCGGGGTAAATTGTGTTGCTCGGCATCTAGTACTAAGCTTTCGTCAGACAGTGTGTTGCTCTTAGAAATGTACCCATCGGAGATCGCATAGTCAATCGTGTTCAACGTATGAATTGAACAAGTTTTACCAATACTCGAGACTGTTTGCCTGCTTTTACTACACCACTGCCAAGTCAATAAAATTTTCAATTCGTGCTTGCTCGTCAAACAAATGGGATATCGAATAAGTTGCTCAGAGAAGCCCTGTTATGCTTGTTCAAGTAAAAATAAATAAAGTGAAGAGCAGGCAGAGCAGCGACTTGAGCTGTTTCTGAAACCGATTTCATGTAGCGAGAGAGACAGGCAGGCAAGACAGCTGGAAAATGAAGATATCTGTTATCGATCGATAATACTTTTCCGCTGTACCCTTCATGAATACACTTCGCGTTTTTCTTTTTCCGATGATAGATAAACCAAAAGGCATCATAAAATAATTAATTGAATACATTCGCATTCATCCACTTACATGCATGCATAAGATATTAATTGAGTATATAACGAGGGCTTTGCGGTCATTGACTCAACACTCAACACTGATGGGAAATTCTCTGCGTATTCAAAATACTTGTGCTTTGTTATTTATTGCGGGCAGCAACGTCTTGCATTAGCTTTAAAGGAATATTGTGCTTACAGTGAAACCTTCTTTTCGTGAACAAACTTCAACTTAATCAAATTTTTCAGATTATCAGATCTCTACATCAAACCCTGAAACTGAAGAGCTTAACTAAAACTTTCCAAAAGCATTCAGCTGTGTTACGCTCCGCTTGAGTCGAAGGATCGTAAAACTGATTTTATTTTGTTCTCATTCTCCAACAATGGAATGTTTTCATAAGTTTTATATAAAATTTTTTTATGCCGTTCTCCTTACTGACAGCTGCAGATAGTTTGCTCGCGTTCGTAACAATTATGCGCATCAATATTAAAATCAATTTTTAAATTAACTGCTGCCTGCTCGCTGACACCAAGTAACGCAAAACATTTTCAATTAAACTTTAACGTTCGGGCCAACGTCAAAGAAAGAAAACGAATTATTGGACAAAATGATGGCTTGCGTAACACAAAAAGTTTTATGAATGAATCTTATTTCAACTAACTGAAGGCGCGGAATAGAAGGCGCGTTAGATGAAAAGAAAGCAAAACTTGCGAGCTCCGTAATGCTGATGAGCAATTTTGATTAAAATCATTTCGAATTCGCGACAATATAATGACACATGCCTTCAAAATGCTTTAGCAAAATTTCTTACTTGGTAGGAAATTGTTTTTGTAACCAACTCATTTAATAAAAAGGCAAAGGCAAAGGAAAAAGGAGAAAGGGAATGGAGGTAAAACAAAAAGCAAAAAAAAAAAAAAGAGAAATGAATCAGTGCCTGGACATACGGAGATGTCGTAGGTGAATTCGCATTTCCGTGTAAAGTTGATATTTTTCTACTCAACAGACACGACTTGTTTTATTCCTTCTCCCCTAAGCGATGGATAACTGATTTTGAAACTGAGTAAAGTTAGCAGTCCTTCATAGATGCCCACCAGCCTCGTAGCCAAGGCTTTCAAGGCTTTCTTCGTTTCTTCTTTTTCTATTTTTTCCATCTCTTTAAACATCACTGCAACGATTTCTTCAAAAATTTCTTTAGCGTGCATTTTGTGATGTCGTTGGAAGGAACACATCTACACTTTCCAGTTTGCACTCAACTGCTTAAAGAGTCCTGAATGTGGACTGTTATCACGACATATCCCCCGAAAGATAGAAGATCTGCAATTTCTAGCCGCGCGGCTTTCCGCGCGTATCTATATCCTCGAGCGAGGAATAATAGAACTAAAAAAGTTATCTTTTGTGCCTTTAAAATGCTTTTTAAGAAAAATTTTAAAATTACCATTAAAATCAAACTCCAGTTTAACTATTTCGATTAGTTTTGATAAAAGGAGATTAAGAACTTTTTTCTCGTAAATGTCACTATACACGTTGAGAGCAGGAGCAAAACAAAAAAAAAAAGTTATTTAAACCAATTACCATAAAACTTATATTAAATTAAAATTTATTTTTAATAGCAGGCAAATTTTTCTATTAAACTCTAAGGCGAACAGAATATAAGAAAAGTACACAAAAAGTACACAGACAAACACATTTCCGCTAAAAGGTTTTCACTCTGTAGCAGAAGAAAAATTAAAAGATATAAAAATTTTGCTCGTTTTATACGCTGCTCTCAAAAGAGAGAAAAACAATTTTGCAAATTAAGCCCTGTTATGGTATAAAATGGCACATTACAAAGCGCATAAACACCCATACCTTGCTTTTATACAATATGCCCAACTATTGCCTTATAAATGTACACTCATATATATGCGCATATATATGTGCATATGTATGTGTATATATAAAAATACTCGCCTGTCTACACATTCTATAACCGTTGATGCTGTAATAACCACAACGTTGGCTATGACCCAATTTCATAACATCTTACTTAGCCAACCATCTAATGATGAGTATAAACGCTTTGGTTATTACTATATATATATATATAAAGGTGGTGTATGTGTGTGCAGAAATAGTTAGAAACGGAGGGGGGAATGCAATCTCTCTGCTCTTGTATTATCATTTATTTTTATAAACATTTTAAGCCAAGTACGTTGAGTACCACTAGTTATCAACGTAGAGTAATTACTTAGGTCTCAGGTTGCACCTTTCAAGATAATTAAAAATTCAAGAATAAAGACAAATCTTTGGAGAAATTATAGAAAAACGTAAAAGAAACCAGGAGAAGACAACAAAATTCGCGAAACATTAGATTTGCATGCATTAAAATGCAAACATATAGCGGGAGAGATTCTATTGCTTAGTCCGCGAAATTGCGTTCAAATATTTATATGCGCAGCTTTTTTTTTTTTTTCTTCTACAACACGAAGTGAAACAAAAGAAAAATATACTACTATCGCTATTAGATTGTCGCGATTACAAAGCTTTACAGCAATCGTAGTGAAGGAGAGCAGACCTTGTAGGCCAAGTACGGTGAGTGCTGCAATACAAAGCGTTAAGGTTTTGAATTAAAGTTAGATTTTTTTTGTCTTCAAAATCAAAATCGCAAGGAAACGGTAGAGAGATTTGCAATAAGCGACAAATTGTAGTTCAAATTTGCCACTTAAATACCGTGACCCTCTTCCATCTTAACATCTTGGAAATCATGGCGTGAAATGTTTAAAACCAAGGAAAGGATGACTGCCATGAGCTGTTCTATGCCGGTTTATGTCGATCTTCAAATTTTCGTAGTTTTTCATTAAGCCCACACAGCAGCGAGAATTTTAGTCAAAATGTGTTGAATTAGGAGAAAGAATTTTTAAATGAAAATAAAAATTACTCCAATCATTGCGACACTTAACCAATAATATAAAAAATCGAGAGATTGTCGTAAGTGAAGAAAGAAAGTGGGAAATGGCAGAATTCTTCTACTCTTTCAATGGAACCGTTAACTGAAGCGAGAACTGTTTACCTCATTCTGTTCATCGCAAGACAATTATTTCATTGGTCGGATGGGCTGAGTGAACGAAAGCTTTAACTATTGTTCTTGACGGAATGTTAAAAACAATCTTCAAGGGAATATCACTATCGGTTTTTCAGAGGACAAGTGGATGCTTTCTTTGAATCTTTTGGAATATGAGGGAAAAAGTTCATTAATGGAAAACATTTTTTCACAAACCCTCTGCAAAGGCGACTTGATTTAGCAGTCTACTGGGAATGTACAGCCCAAAATTTTATCTGATTCCTTTAAAGGTATTTTCAAATCTCATTTACTCATTTATTTGCTCCTTCCCTCATCCCTCTTATTACTAAACTTGTTGTCCGGACATTTCGTTGATCTTTTTATGGCAAAAGTCTTTCTTTTTTTTTTTTTTGCAATAATTAAGTATTTCCGTATGTAGGAGTTATGAATATATTGAACTTCTCACATAAGGGATTTAGGGAATTTCGGCTTCTTTACCGAATGCGTCGTCAAATTGGACTTAATCTTCGCCTCTCTTAACCAGGTAAGAATAAGTCTTGGAATTTGAACAAAGCTTGCGATTTACAAAATTTTTTTGTCCAAATTCGTGGTCACGACTACGTTAAATAATGTGTCATGTTTTAGAGCATTGAAATCGTCTCAAAAATGTGTTAATATTCCCAACGAGACAGAGTTGCGGAGGGATATATTAGTGGTTGGGCGGATTACATACCTCTCTCTAAATCTCCTCATCTTCCTAATCATTTTGTAGGTATTTTTAAGACAAACCGGTAGAAGTGCCCAATCCTGAGCTACAATCGAAGAGTTTGGGGCCCTATGAACGGAAAATGGAAGGACAGAGTGCTATCAAGAGGGTCAACAGCACATTTTAGATAAGAGAATTAAAGAAAATGATCGAAGTGTTAATGCATTTAACTTGAGTTTACATCAGTTGTGGTTCATCAGAATGTGGTTGAGAAAGTTCCGCTATTAGCAAAATTTAATATGAATCAAGAGAGATCACATCACACTCTCGATTTTCTCTTCGGTGACGAGATCCCGTAAAAACATTATATCTCCAATAGGCTTAAATAGGCGACCGATCTATATATCATAAGTTCTTTAATTGGATTTCTAACGAAATGCAAAAAGATGTCAGATAAGGGATTTTTCCTTTTTGTTGAGTTTTTAAAGCAGAGAAGAGGAAAGAAGCCGTCGTTGCTTAAAAAACCTAAGGAGAGCTTAAATTTAAATATTTAAAGCTTCAGGAAACGATAGGCCATTTACACCACTAACTAACTAACTAACTAACTAACTAACTAACTAACTGTTACTGGCGTTGTCTGCTTGAAATTGCTTGCTTAGCTGCGACTTGTTTTCTACCATCTGAGAACTAACTTTATGCGTTCGGTTATTGTTTTTTATTTGTTATTTAATTTAATTTCCAACATTACTCTCAGCTGGAAACTCTAAATAAGAGTAGAGACAACTCTTACGATTGCCGCTTCCATTGCTACAAACGACATGTTGCAAATAAATGCGGAGAGAATAAAAAAAGCTGAATGAAATAAATTTAATTGGAAAAAAGAAAAAAATAAAAAAGAAACAATTTGTAAATAAATTTAAAGCATTAACTACGGTCCACGGAGCTATTGTGGGCACCTTACCCATCCACCTATCAACGAACTGACAAAAGGGAGGAAGCATTAAAACAAGGAAACAAACAACTAACTAACAAGCGCCAGTAAAAAAGAGGAAACAACAAGAAAAATATGTAGTGAAAAAAACCTGAGCTTCAATATTAAAACAAATAAAATTTACCACTACATATGCATGCACTTACGTAGTCTATAAATATGTGCACACATCCACACACACACACACACATACACACACACAACGGCAACAACAAAAAATTTAATTAAAATTAAATTTACTTTTCATTTTAAGCAAAAATAAGACATTAGTGAAGGTCTGAAGAAATTTGTTCTCCGTCGTTCATACATTTTGGCGGCATGGTTAAGGGCCTAAAGGGTGGAGACATACAACTTTCACTACGTCATTTCATCGAAAGACGAGGAGAAAAGAAAGCGCGTCAGTGGATGTGTTGTTAGCGTTCATTTCGTTTACAAAAATTTAAAAAATTATTAAAGGGGTTCTAAGACGGCGGTAAAAAGTTTAACATTTCACGATACAAATTTCAGAATGAGTTGAGCCCATCTTGAAGACATAAGCTGATAACAAATCGAAAATTCGAGCTTATCTATAACTTATGCAATACAAGGCAGGGAAATATGAGGCAAAGAGGGAAAACTTTTTACCTTAAAGTGTATTGAAAATTGACTTTGCTGGGACTATGCATGCGATTGGACTGAAATTCCTGCAGAATGCATTGATATGTCGACATTATTTGAAGAAGATATCATCCCAACGTACGCCAGGCACAAAGCCACAGTGCAAACTTCTCAACGGCGTGCTCAATAACATTTAGAATGCAGTCTTTGAATGGGAACGTGCTGTGCAAGCTTTTAAATCGATTGTATTCAGTGTGCAAATCGTGTGTAGCTGTGGTGTGTTCAACTCGCACGCCGGCCGTGGTCTGACGCTCTTAATTTCTCCAAACATGCATACACCGCTTGTGTACAAATTGCACAAATGAACTGCGAACAGTCTTAAAGGTTCAAAGAACCTTTTTGAAAGCACTAATCGATACGTATATAATGAAGTTGAAGATTGCCGTTAGACACTAATTTAACAAAGCTTTAATTTAAAGCTTTAGATTTAGAAGTGTGCTAAAGTTACATATGTGTGGTTTTTCTCTTACTTTTGCACTCATACGCTTAAACACCAATCAAGAAAACATTCTATCATTCTATCATTCACGGAATAACTCACTGACAACAACATTTGCTAGCGTTTGTGTATGTGTGCGTGTCTATTTAAACTTAAAACATAACAACACGGCATACTTCATATAGACATGTATATGACTACGAGCATATGTAAAGGCGTAGATATACGTTTGGAAAATGCAAATGTTCACCAAAATTATGTAAGGAAGCCTTGTGCACGCATATATGTGGTTATAATAAATAGCATCTTTATTGAATGATATATAATACAACAACCATACAAGTCTATATAAATGCCTGTAAGTGTGCAAGTATTTCGTAATAAGCACACAAATGCATATACATATACATATATGCGAACGTTATAAACATGGTAAACACTCTTGACTGTCATGAACACAACACGAGCTACAATATCAGGAATAAAATGCAACCACAAATATATCGAAATACGTGCAGTATGTAAGTGTGTATAGTTTGTTGGTTGGTTGGTTGGTTGGTTGGTTGGTTGGTTGGCTGGCTGGTTGGTTGGATGCTTGTTTGTTTGCTTGCATGCATGCGTATATATTAAGTGCATCATTGTGTTTTATGCGGTGTAACAATAAGCTTAAAAATATCTATATATATATATATATATATGCATATGTATACATATGCGTAAGATTGTGTGTGTTTGTTGTTCAGCTCTCCAATGTATGTATGCGTGCGAAAGCCGGTGGGAGGTTTATTTTAATATGTATTTTACAGGATATCACTAAAATGGTGTTAACACCAAAAAGGTAGGACCGTATATAACAAATCCATCTTGGATTAAAGTAAAATACCGATACACATGCACACACCCATCTGCATTATGCAAAGATATATGCTATAACGTGTTTTTAAATATTTCCAAATTAATCTCAAAATAAAGAAATTTCTTTAGTACTTTCCGTGCGAGGAAAACAGATTCAAGCTGAGCGTGACATAAATTTATAAAAAAATAAAAAGAATTATTTTCTTTATAGAATGTATTAATAAACCTTTTGTTCGAATGCATGCGTGTGCCTGTGCGTGTGCGTGTGCATGTATTAAGAATTTTCGACAAAGACTGTTATCATATCGTTCGCTTTGCTCTTCTTCTAAAGAGTTTTGATTATAATTTAAAACCCCATTCGTTCGTATGACATAATTAAAATTGTCGCTTCAATATGGTGATAGTCATGTTATTTTTGTTCTAAACATATATATATATATATATATATATATATATATATATATATATGT